>CAUYQV010028498.1:0-21275 GCA_963574575.1 Galagoides demidoff | reverse complement strand
TTTTCCTTTTTTGGCGCCGGGGGTGGCTCCCACCCCCCCACGGCCCCTGGGGGGGGTCCCCACCCCCCCCGCGGCCCAAAAAACTGCAAAAAAAAACTTATAATGATGTCCAAACACTGCAAATTAAATAGACTCCCTTAGAAAATATTGATAGATACTTTTTATAAAGCATTATTATATCTCATAATTGAATAAAAGCTTAACTAATTGATTGAAGATTTATGAAGTATTAAATGAAGTATTAATGATTTCAGGATAAATAGAGTTTGAAGCCTTCTGAAAGTAAATAAATGCTGGATAGTTGACAAAAGTAATACTTTAGGCTCGGCGCCTATGGCTGAAGTGGCTAAGGTGCCAGCCACATACACCTAAAGGTGGTTGGTTTGAATCCAGCTCAGGCTCACCAAAACAACAATGATGGCTGCAACCAAAACATAGCCGGGTATTGTGGTGGGCGCCTGTGGTCCCAGCTACTTGGGAGGCTGAGGCAGAAGACTCGCTTGAGCCCAGGAGTTGGAGGTTGCTATGAGCTGTGATGTCACAGCACTCTACCGAGGGGGACAGCTTGAGGGTCCTGTCTCAAAAAAAAAAAAAAAAGTAATACTTTAGAATAGAAACAAAGGATATAAAATTTAACTCACCTAATTATGAGTATTTATGATGCCAATAAGAGCACATTTCTTAATTGCGAATGCTAAAGAGTTTTCAAACCCCCCTCAATATTTTACTGTTTGCTGCATCACAACTAAACTAGTATCAAAATAAAAATAGCTAACACTCTTAAGTAGACAGCATGGTCTAGATAGTGTGCCTATGATAAACCCTTGCCAGGTATTATCATACTGAATATTCACAGCAAACTTAAGAAACAGATACTATTGCTGCCATTTGACAAAAGAGGTATAAGATTAAGAAACTTGTCTAAGGCTGAACAGGTTACAAGGTACAAGGGCTGGACTGGGAGCTGCATCTACCATTTCAAAGCCTGGCTCAACCTTTTCCCTGTATTGCCCCCTTCCCTTAGACAGAGGGTTTTTGCATCTTCTCTTCTGGGCCAAAAAAAAAAAAAAAAAATTAAACAAAAATCTAATTATGTTATGTGTTGCAAAAAACAACCTTCACCGGTTCTTATAAATATCAATAAACACTATTTAATTGATTATTGATAGTCTTGAAGTTATGAATTCATTTCCGAAGTTATGAATTCATTTCCTAAACAGGAAGAAAATAGATTACTTAACTAACGATGCAACTTTTACTTTAAACATTCTGACTAAATAACTGACAGTGATGAAATAGTTGTACAACAGAGCATATAAAGTGTGGGAGTCTCATTCACCATAAATTATAACAACATAGGACAATTAAGATTAATTGAGAACAGATTGCTTTTAGCACCACGAATGACTATCCTAAGAATCAGCACATCTAAAGGGGAAACAGCATTTTAAAAATTAAAGCTAACTTTTAAATCTTTTTTTTTTTGTTTTCTTTTTAATTTCAGAATGTTACAATTCTTTGGTTACATAAATTGCTCTTGTACAGTTTTAGTCAAAATCCTAAGTGTTTATGAGTTGTTGCAAACAATACATTCAAGGCAAGGTGGGTTGATTTCGAAGCTGGAAGTAACCTAATAATATACTGCCCTACTAATTTGCATGAACAACAGGTATTCCCTGAGTGTTACCATATTCCCAACAGACTTGTGTCGTCAACACTTACACTTCTTAATTCCTGAAGAAACTATTCAACAAAACATGAATTTTGAGCTCTTATGAATTACCCACAAATGTTTAAACATATGTGAGCTGTGTTTTTTACATTAATGGTACCTAACAAATTTTCTTTGTTTGTTTGTTTAATTATTTTATGGGCAAAACCCTAGGACTCTTAGAAAAGATGAAGCTTTGCCTTTTAAGGAAACAACTGGCATCTACCACCGACAGGAAGAGGTTTGACCACGACTTTGCCATCTCTACCTCATTCCACGGGGTGCACAATATTGTTCACAACAGGAGCAAAATTCGCAAGGTCATCTGGTTTCTGGTGGTCCTGGGCTCGGTCTCACTCCTGTCCTGGCAGATCTACAGTCGGCTGGCCAACTTCTTCACGTGGCCGATCACCACATCCATAGAGGTTCAGTATGTGGAAAGGATGGAGTTCCCAGCTGTGACATTTTGTAATTTAAACAGGTAACAATTATTCTTTTAATAATGATTAGTCCTTACAATTTTGCTGGTATATCATTTCTTGGATGACTAACACAGAGTTTTCTTATGTGTAATTTCACTTATGAAAAAACACTGAAGTTCTTAGATTGTATTTAAAAGTGTGGATTTAGAGGAGCAAAGAAGCTTATTGATTTTTTTTTTCTTTCACCTATTTCCCTTCCTTTCTTCCACAATTATATGCTAGGTAACAGATCAAACCCTCTGGTTAATTAGATGTAAAAGTCTTCATCCTTTCCCTTAAAAAGTCAATTTAAAAAAGATAAACATGAATAATCACAATACAATATGGTAAATTCACGGTACAATAAAGCTATGTGCAAGGGCGCAGAAGGTACAGAGAACAGAGTGACATTCTGCAGCTAGTTGTTATAAAAGTCTAATTAATAAAAGCTGACTGGAGGAGATGAATATGAACAAGGACTGGAAGAGAGAATTGCTACACAAACCCATAATGATATGAAATGTTAGGCCAGACGCTGTGGCTCTCTCCTGTAATCCTAGCACTCTAAGGCTGAGAGGGGTGGAGTGCTTGAGTTCAGGAGTTCAAGACCAGCCTGAGCAAGAGCGAAACCCTGTCTCTAAAAAAAAGAAAATAAATAAATAAAATAAATAGGACTGTGGTGGGTGCCTGTAGTCCTAGCTTCTCAGGAGGCTGAGGCAAGAGGATGGAGTAAGACCATGAGTTTGAGGTTTCTGTAAGCTATGATGCCAGGGCACTCTAACCAGTGTGATAAACTAAGGCTCTGTCTCAAATAAAAAGAAAAGATATGCAAAGTTCTGGTGTTTATATGACATAATTAATGTCATAAAACAAGGGTCATCTCCGCAGGTTTGTGATCTATTCAGTTGCACGAGATCCTGAGCTTACTTAGAAGAGTTGATTTAATGCTCTGCTGCCACTATCTTGAGTTCTTAACAATAACTTGTTCCAGAAGATTGCAATCCACTAACTGGATTGTGTACCAAGTGGGCTGTGAAGGGCACAGCTTTCCCCCCACAACATCTCCAGGCCTTGTAATTGCCTCTGATCAGGGCTGAAGGGTCACACGTAAGGTTTTTGCCTGGAAGATGGGGGTTCCTTAAGACCCACTGCTTAGCCATTTGACCATAGGCAAAACACTCAATCTTTTAGTTTAAATTATAGTGTTTATAAAATGAGATGAAACTGTCTACTTCACATATTTGTTGTTACATTAGAAGAGGTGATGTTTCATTCCTGGGGCATTTCTAGAACAAGTGCCCAATGTGTAGTAAATAGTAGAGTCTGTGACTGTTAGTGTTTCAAGAACTGAAGATACATGTCAAAGTCCCAAAAACCAAAAACAAATCAACTCTCCCAAAAAATTTTGCCTCCTAATATTTTAAATGATATGTGTGCTAACAACAACAACAAAAAAAAGCAAAGATCATGTGCAGGTATCCTTGATTAAAAGAAAACATAGATACCACTTCCAGAATAACAATGTGTAGAGGTCCACAGACTCCATACCCCCCAAAACAACAATAACTAGTAAAATTTTATTTTAGGAAGAAAGCAAACACTTAAAACATTTAGAAATTTTCCTAAGGGAATACGGCAAAGAAAGAAATAATAATAATTATTATTTTTTGAGACAGAGTTTCACTTATTAACTCACAATAGAGTGCTGTTACATCATAGCTCACAGCAACCTCCAACTCCTTGGGCTTAGGAGATTCTCTTGCCTTGGCCTCCCGAGTAGAATACTTATTCTTTTTATTCAAAGAACATTCGCTAAATCTCAGTAAGAACAGTGAGAGACTTTAGAACATGAACCCCAAATCTCTTCCTCTCTCCCCATTTCTGTTTCAGCATGATAAGAGCTACAACTCTAGCTGGGTTTGTCCATTAAGGCAGGGATCTCTTTCCCCTACACTCCCAGGCCAGGACTGCAGTGTGCCAGTGGACATATAAGCTGCCAACACATCTCATTCAATCCAGCTGCACGTTGCAGAGGCTAATTTTCAGGTTAATGTTGGTAAGAAATTGGAGTACTTTCCCTCTGTATGACTTCCACTGATAGGGAGGCTGTTCCCTAGGAAGAATAGGCTGAGAATATGCAGTTACTGCAGCCTGCTCATAGGGTGGAGGCTCCACATTTTTAGAAGCAAAGTCAAAGCAAAGTTAGAAGCAAAGAACAAAAGCAGCTACCCTATCCAGAAACCTGCTGTTAGAAATTTTGCGCAGGAGGAGAGGCAGGCAATATACGCAAAAAACAGAGAAGTTTGAAGATCTCCATAAGAGAACTTACTTTATTTATAACAGAGTGTAGTAATGTTCAAGACTAAGGTCACTCAAAAACAATATGTATTTTGGTGCTAAGCAATTAACAGGACACTGGTAACTCCATGAGACCAATAAGCCAAATCATCGTTTACCAAAGTAAGAATCTAGCCACTCTGGGGTCAGAACAATTCTCAAAAACTGGCCTCAAAATTATTCCTATAAAGGGGGGCAAATGTAATTAAATTAGACTGTGGAGCAATTTATCCCCCATTGTGTTTTTAAAAACAATAGTGCCTGGAATTAGTGGAGCCTAAGTTAGGTGAGATTAGTAAGAGACAGTCAGATATACCTGGTAGAATAATTGCCATTCAAAAATGACTGTATCCAAACTGTTCCCTCCAGAGTGACGTCATAGACTTCATACAGTGGGGAAAAATACACTTTACAGAAAAACTTTACCCAAGTAATTAAACAAGTAAAAAAAAGCACAAACATGTTTTTGAAGATACAGGGGTACTAGTGTAGTGAATGGAATACTGTCTCCCCACGATTTTTGTCTACTGGAAGCTCTGAGTGAATATATTTAAATGCTAGGTCTTTGCAGATATAATTAGTTGAAATTGTACTGTATTATGAGACTTAAATCCAGAGACTGATGTCCTTACTGAAGAGGAGAGGACACAAACAGAGATACAGGGGGAAAGGCCATGGGAAACAAAAGCAGAGATAAGCATTATCATGCCACAAGCCAAGGAATAGTTGGGGACAAAAGATAATACATACAGAGAATAAAAAGGTAAAATAGCAGATGTAAATGTAACTATATTAATAATAGTTATTAATAATAACTTTAAGTTATAAATAATAAAGTTAAGTTTGAATAGATTAGACAATCCAAAAGCCAGAGGTTTTCAGACTGAATTTAAAAAATAAACAAAGACGTAAACTATCACATTTTGCCATGTATAATGAACATTTTTTGGCCCAAAATTTTTGAGGGAAAAATAAGGATGTGCATTATACGGGGAGTATGACTCAGAGGCAGGGAGACTCGCAGGTCTCCTTGGACCGTCTGGGCACATGGGGTTCCAGTCCAGGAGGATCCAGGATCCCGTGGGAGTGAGCCAGAGTGGCCTCTGCCATGCGCCACACTTGGTGTGGGGGCCAGTGGCAGGGCCTGTGAGGCAGGCTGCAGCTGTGTGGGGCCAAGGCCAAAAACTGAGGCCTAGCCATGCAGAAGGGATCAGGAGCCTCTGAAGGCCCCAGGGACCCAGATGGCTGCCAGGAGGCCAAGCAGCTTCAGAAGCTCCTGCCTTGCCAGCCACATGCACAGCCATCTCAGCACAGTCCCCACATTGGTGGGGAGGGAAGGGCTCCCAGGAGAGAGGGAAAGGGCAGCCTACACAGAGCAGGTGGCTGCAGGAGGGAAGTAAACCTGCACACATACCAGGGCAGCATTAGACCTCTCCAGATGGGTCTTTCCCAGCTAAAAGCCGGCCACTTTCTCAAGGGGCATTTTCCTAACATTTTGGGGCAAAAGTGTGGGCATCAACACACTACAGATTCAAAGAGGCAAACAGCTTAAAAGGAAAAGAATGAAAAGCAGTATATCATGCAAACAACAAAGAAAGCTAGAGTGGTGTCTTAGTTTCGGAAATAAATAGACTTCTAAACAATGTATGTCCCTACACATAAAGGTGGTTGTTTTGTAATGATAAAATGGCCAATGTATCAGAAAGATAGAATCCAATCTATGTAGTTGAATTCTTCAACCCTATTTTCAGTAATCAATAGAACAACTAGACAAAGGATTATAAAAGAAATAAAAGACTCAAAAGACTTCTACCTTCTTATTGTGAACTAGACTTAAAAGTCTACAGAGCACTCTAATCGACAATAGCAGAATCACATTCTTTGGATGTGTGTGTGGAACATTCTCCTTCGTAGACCATTTTGGAGACCATGAAATAAGGTACAATAATTGAAAAGATTTTAAATCACTTAAAGTATGTTAGTTCATCATAGCAGAATACGATTAAAGATCAATAATTGAAAGAAATAGGTGATATTTATAAATCTGTGAATATTAAACATTGCCTAAATAAATAAGTAAAAGAAGAAATCACAAAGGAAATTAGAAAATACTTTGAGATAAATAAAAATGAAGACACAATAGACAAAATTTATGGGATGCAGGTATAGCAGTTCTCAGAGGGAAAGTTAGATCTGCAAATACCTAAAACATTTAATGCTTTATAATCTAAGTATTTCTATAATTTTAGCATGAAAACCAATAATTTTGCATAGTTCAAATCTCAAATTAATGATTTTAGCTTTTGTTTTAGATGGTGGTATGTCTAACAATTGGTAGTATATCCTAGCTCACTTATGCCCAGACTCCTCCCCTCCCCCAAAAAGAGATTCAACATTCTAGAGGTTATGATTGTTGAATATGAAAAATGTTAATTATTCTTCCTTCAGGAATGAAGATTGAAGACATTATCAATACAGGAGACATTAGAGATATCTTCAATTCCTAAATTCTAATTTTGGATATCAGTTCTTAAGCATCATATCCAATGTTGCTCAGCAAATTAATGACAGATCAGGAAAAAACTCAAACTATTTATTAAGTTCTTAAAGCCAATGAATGGTCTTTAAATATTTTAGCATATGTTCCATGTAAATAAACTTTGAAAAAGTATGTATTTAACTTGCATCTTTTATATTGGTATCTAAATTTTTAACCATAACTTTAAATAAGTTTGTTTCTTATATTTAGGAGATTGAAAATGTTATATTTATATCAAATTATATTATAAATACAATATGATAAATATTATATATGATACTATATTTTAGAAAAAATAGGATAAGGATTCACTGCAATAAAAATAAGTATTTCATACAATTTGATAAAATTATAACTACTTTATTGACTGAAATGAGCTGCTAGAAAGCATGTAAAAGTTTTATCTGTGGACTTTAATCAAATACCCAAAAATCTGGAACCAAATAACCTACTTAAACTTAAGGTAACAAATTTTATTAGATTACTTTTGATTTTGTCAATGCAGAGGATCCCAGGCAGAACTCAAATACTCTGTGTCTAAGGCCAAGCTTCAGTCTCACAAGGACTATGTGTATGACAGGGTAAGACAAGGTTTAAGGGGCCTTGATACTTCTTAGATGAGACTTCTCCTGAAGCACACAACTCTTCAATTATGCATCCCCCTGTTAGTAGCCCTGAGGTTTTTTAAGGGTTATAAGTTAAAACTCTCGTTTGTGGGAGAAGAGGTATTGTGAAAAAGGATCTGAAATTTTAATTCCATTAAAATTCTCTATGCATAGAACTCTCAGACATAAGCTCATTATAATTTGAAGGCATTTTTCTAAACTATACTGTCTCCAATTCACTTGAGAAAGAAAACAAAGCTTAAGATTACAATTTACTACTGATGTTACCAAGTTAGGTCCTGGTTAGAGGTCTGCAGACAGATCCCAGTTTGTAGCATCTGTTAAAATACCTTACAGCAGGAACTTGATACCTGAGATGAGGAAACTTTGCCACATGACTTTGGATTACTAGGAAGTGTTTACTTTTTACAATAGGTCTTAGGGGCTCACCCAGTATATGTGAGAACATTACTGGAATACCTCTGCTGAGTCCTTGGTCTTGGAAAATTGAACAGTGAATTCATGGTCCACCACAAATAAATGACAGGACAGATTTTGTCATTAGATAAGAGGGAGAACAAAGCCTCCGCATGGGAGGAGGCCCAAGTCGGGTGCTGATTTTGGCTCTCCGTCTGGGGATATGCAGCTTCTCTTTCCCTGAGGCCAGAGGTCTTGGGGACATGGAATATGCGTCTGAAACACGTCACAACCATTGGCACCAGAGGCCTGTGGGTAGAAGTTAACTTTGAAACTGCTGTTGGGTAGGAATGTGATCTTGTTTGGGGCATTCTACTCCTTCCTGGGAGTGGGGGCTTAGATGGAACACTGATCAAACAGGTTTGTGAGTCTGCCTGGGCCCAGAAATGGGATCTGAGTCCAGCCCTAGGGGAAGGGGACCTGCATCAATAACAGATCATTTTTTTAATACTCCTCTATATGACAAAATTAGTTTCAGGAATAGTCGTGTAATTAAACAATTGGTAATAAAGATAGCCCATGTGCATTCATGCCAATTAAAATGTTAAAAAATTAAATATATATAATGAAAAGATAGGAATATAGTAATGGATGAATACTTTTTAATATGTATGTACTTTTTTGAAAAATCAAAAGCTTTTTGGCTTCGGTAGTAAAAAAATAATAGCATTTTCCCTGCTTCTATTATTTTCCAGTTTTACCAGTGACTTTATAAAGTTGACTTGCTTCGTGCATTCACATTTCGTAGCACAGTCATATGTGTCAGTCTACTTTCACTCACAGTTCATTAAATAATCTGTATTAAGATTAATTTTGAAAAGTTTCTTTCACATGAACCAATGGCTAGACAAATAGGAAGGTGAACTTCTGAGGATATATTTGGAAAGATTTGTAAAAATCACATTTCACAAAAAATTCCATAAAATGTAATACTGTTCATGACCTAGTATTTGGTAATATCAATTCTACCGGTATCTAAACGTATCTGTGTCAAAAATTTCCACCAAAATACCTTCATCATGTGATTCACCATAAAGTTCCATTACATTTGGTGAAAACTTCTACATTTTATTTTCTTCTATTGAAGTCAGAGATAGTGCTTGGGGGTAGGGATTACTGACGCTATGTGATGCATGGTTTGCAAAGAAGCAGTTCAAATACTGCTTCTTCATCTTCAAAATAAATCACTGTGATCCTTTATTTTAATCTCTGTAAGTAAAAAAAAAAAGTTAAAATGTTTTCAATAAGAGGTAAAATTATTACTCTTATATACAAATATAAGAGAAATACATGGCAATGATTTTATTAATTATTTAGAGAATGGCAAGATATTAAATTATCTTAAAGGAGAATCCAAAGAGCAGACTTTCTTCCTCATTTTTCTTCTCCGTAGAATGATCTATAAAATATGCATTTCTTGTATCTGTTTTGGGAGAACTCAAGAAGGCCTGAGTCAGAAAACTTGTAGATCGGATTAAATATACTCCCTGGGTTCATATAATTTGGGGAAGTGCATTTATAACCAATAATATACAAAAAAAACCCCCAACAGATTTAGTAATTAGTTACCATATGTTAAGTTGTTTAAACAAATCAATATAGTTTTGTTACCATTTTCTTTTACTAGGTTCTTACCAATATATGTTAAATAAGAGTAAGGCAAACTCTTATCTACCCAATGTTTCTGAAAGGAAAACTCGGAAGACTTTAGAAGTTCAAATTAAATCTGAAAATAAACTCAACTCAGTGCACAGTGCTTTGGTTTTAAGCGGAACAGTATGCTTCACAAAATTTTTTTACTTTGTTAGACCTAATATTTTTAGACTTTGTTCATTAAATTTAATTCATACCTTTTATCCTCATGGCCTCTAATATTATAAGTTTAATGAAAAACTTTTTGAGAGAATGTTTGGAGATACTCTCCTGTTTCTTTTATCTATTGTCTTTGTACCTCCCACCAATGTGGTAATTCCTTTATTTCTCTGCATAATCATTTTGAAAAGAATCAGTGAACATGTATGAGGGAGTATTGACTTAGCCTGTGCAAGACTCCACAGTTTCAGGCCTTTGGAACTAATCCTTGGTACCCTTCAGTCCTCCTTAGCTACATCCTGCAGTATCAGAGGCCCATCCCGCAGTAGAGGGCTAACACTGCGCTTCTCCCACGGAGCTGTTGCTGATGTAAACAGGCAGTGCCTCAAAACATCCCAAAATACCTGTGACCAAGAAAAGCAAGGGCACTAGATGTACTATAGTTAGGTAGCTTAATAGTGTCTCCGAATGGGGAAGAAAAAAGAAGATATTCACAGAGTTTTAGGACCTGGGTGCTCAGACCTGGTGAAGTCAGGTTTTATAGTAGGTGCTGATCATGAAAACTGCTTCTCATCTCTTAAAGTACAAATAATGGCAGTTTGGAGATTTTCCCTCCATTTTTTGTTTTGTATATACCCTATCTTGAACAAGAAGGTTTAAAATAGCTTGGATCAGCAAAAACAAATTATATATATATATTTATATAAATTTATATATGTATACATAAATATATAAGTTTGCATGTTTATATAAATTTATACACTTTTATAAATTATATATGTGTATATTTTTATAAATTTATGTATTTTCACATTTATATAAATCTTTATTTATTTATATACAGGGATGCCAAAAAATGTATACCCATTTTAAGAAAGGAAAAAATTATATTGAAATTGAAAAACTCAGTATGTACCAACAATGCTTGCTTGTTCTCTTATATATTGTATCTTTTTTTTTTTTTGACCAGGGCTGAGTTTGAACCCACCACCTCTGGCATATGGGGCCAGCACCCTACCCTTTTGAGCCACAGGCACTGCCCACTTATATATTGTATCTTACATGTCTTGTAGTTGCAGAAGTCAAATATGACTTGAGTATTACAATTTCAATACAGTTTTTTCTCTCCTTAAATTCTGCATACAGTTATTGGTCGCCATGTATTTTGTATTTTTATATATTTATGTATACATTTATAGATTTCTATATTTAATGTATTATATAATATATTATCTATCCTTTTATTTATGTGTATGAATAAAATTTATAAAGTGAAAACAAAATCTTAGACATAAAAGAGGTCCAGGCAAGAGACACAGACCGTGTCCCCCATACATTTGGTAAGAGCAGACTACATATTCTGGTTTATGTTTTCTAGCTGCCAAGTTGAGGAGAGAATATTTGTTCATTTTCAAAATTTATAATATCCAAAATATGGAAGTACCAACTATGTTTTGGAAGGAATTTAAGGCGTATAAATAGAGCTATACATAATGCAAGGCAGACCTGCTCAGCAAAGCAAGAGAATTGGGAGGTAATACAGTAGTTAGATTACACAGATGACTTCCCCTTTGACTGCTAGACAACATTTTGACATTAATGAAGCACTTATTTAATGAATACTTACCTAGCCCTGACTGTATTCCAGGTACCTTTCTAAGTAATTTAGGAAAATATAATTAATTTAATAATAAAAAGAAACATTTGGGGTTAGATTATATTAACATACACCAATTTTACAAGTAAGGAAACTATGTCCCAAGGAGCTGCAGTCATTTGCTAACTCAGACTATTAAGTGGCTGTAACAATTAGGCTTGACTAGAAACAGAATCATTATGAGTGACAGAGAATAAAGGGGTGTCATGGAGATTACGCCCCACTCAGTAACATGAGCTGTTTAGGCGATCTTTGTACATCTATTGCCTGTTTCTGGTGCTGGGCCTCAAGGTAGCAGGGCGAGCAGAGGAAGGGAAAATGGGGAAAACAAATACGAGCTGCAGGCCAGCTGGCGCCTTCACCAGGTTGCCCTCTTAACCCAAGAGGTGAAAAAGCTAAAAGCTGAAGAGTTCAGATGGCAGCTGGAGGAGCTTTCACCCTGTGGCCCCAGGTCAGCAAGTTGAGTCAGCCAATGACCTGCAACTGGGTGAGCTACCTCAGCTTCAGCGCTACAGTAAATTCCAGAGTGTAACCAGATACATGCCAGGATCAGACAACCAGGAAACACAGTTCCAGCTTAGCTAAGCAGATAAAAAACACAGGCGCTCACAGGAAATCTGGCTCTTAAATGTATGTTCTTAACAAGTATACATAACCACCTCCCTTTAAGTTGAGTCCTGAAGATCCATTAGGAGTTATCCAGGCCAAGGTCTGGGAAGTATTCCAGGTTAATGAAACTGTATATACAAATATAAGATAAATTTCACAATGTGTCAAAGACCTCTTAAGGATCCAGTTTTGCTTGAATGTCTTGCAAATGAGGGAGAATGTAGGAGATAAGAAGAAGCTGATGGAGTCCAGATGTTTGGTCTCTGTTTTGTAGGTAATTAAGAGCTATTATTATTCTAACTATCGCCTTCATTCCCACTAATAGGTTCCAAACAGATGCTGTAGCCAAATTCCATGTCATTTTTATCTTATGGCATGTTGTATCCCAAGTCCTCCATTCTCAGGAAATCAGTGTCAATTCCACTGGCTCTAAAGAGAGTATCGATTTTGTTGCCAGTCACCAAAACTTCAGCATTGCCGAGTTTATCCGGAACCACGGGTTTTATCTCAACAATAGCACTTTGTTGGACTGTGACTTTTTTGGAGTGCCATGTGGTCCAAAGGTAATGATTTGATATTTTTTAAACACAATCAATATAATAAGCCACTTTATTGCACTATTTCACCTTGAGATGACGTTTACTCCCATGGGGAATCTATTTAAATTTGCTCAAAGATTGTATTTCACTAGCTCAGCTTTCTAACATCAGGGGTATGGAGTGAACACGAGACAAATTTCAAGAAGTTAGATCAAAAAATAGAAAACAGAAATCTTGGGTTGCCTTTCTTGTTGCATAATCTACCCCCCCAAATTAACATAAGAGGATGTTTTAATCCTTTCCATTCATCAACAACCTATTCCAAGAGAGCCCTTTCTTCATATTAAGCAGCCATCTGCTTCCATGTAGCGCTTTGGAAGCTATACAAAGTAAGAGGACCCCAGCATTTAACTATGAAAATTACACATGACAGATACAGTATGGATTGCTTATAATATATATGAACTTCTGTTTCATTATTTATATAATTAAACTACATTTAAGATAAAATTCTGGATATATCTGAAATCTATTATTAATAATAAAGAGAGATGGAGGCTATTGATCACGTATTTCCCACATCAGCAGTTCTATAGCTTGCGTTGTTATGGTGAAGGTAAGTCAACTGCGCAGGTCCCTGGTTCTGGGATGCAGTTGCTTATTCTTTTGGTAACCTCCCTTAGCACATAGGAAGCAGAAGATAAATGCCTGAGTGACACTCGACAGAGATAAAGCTCAGGTCTTCCTTCAGAATGAACCTTTTGTAATGCTGTTTTTCCTTACCAACATGTTTAACCTCCCACCTCAAAATTTTCTGTTGGTGATGACTTTTTCAGTTCCATGTTACAGAAATTCAATTCTGTACCGGTAGGCAGAAAAGTAAAATAATAAATTAGTTCAATTAGTTAGGAACTCTAAGAGTCGGGCTGGCTTCAGAAAATACTGAACTGAGGAACTCTAAAACTGTCACTAAGAGGCTGGCTGTTTTCATCTCGTAATTCTGGTTGGCTTCTTTCTGTTAGTTGTCTCCACACAGAGCCAACGTGGTTGCTGGCCACCCTGGCCTTTCTTCATCATATTTAATACTCCATTATTCACTTAATAATCCCATAGAGGTGCTGATTAGCTTCACAACTTGTGACACATATCAATTCCTAAACCAGCAACTGAGGCAGGAGGGTGGGTATTAATACTGCCCCAGGTGGTGCCATCTTGCACCCTCTGCGGTGGCTGGAGAAGGAGGGCGGTGGAGCTCAGTACTATGACTCACTGCCTCGCAGGGCTGTGACCATGAAGGGTGGAGGAGGGGTGACTCCTCAAAGAAAGGATGCCACAGTAGTTCACGAGTAAAATCATCTGTTTCCATGAATATGTATTCAAACATAAATCAACTCATTTTTATCAATACATAATATTTTATGTAAGTAGAGGGGCTTATGATATTATCTTACATGTATAGAACGTGTACTACTCATGATCAAGTCAGAGCATTTGGGGTATCCACCACCTTGAGTATTTATCATTTTTATGTTGAGTACATTTCAAGTCTCTCTTGTAGCTGTGTTAGAATATACAATGTATTGTGGCTAACTACAGTCACCCTAACAGTCGTTCTTAATCTTCCTAATGCTGCAATGTATTTTCATTGTTAAAAAGGGGTCGTGACCCTCAGGTTGAGAACTGCTGGTTTAGAACATTGGGACTTATTTCTTCTATCCCACTGTATGCTTGTACACAGTCACCAACTTCTCTTCATTTCCTTCTCCCACCCACACAGACTTCCCAGTTTCTGATATCCACCATTCTCCTCTTTGCGGCCATGATATCACATTTTTGAACTCTCATTTGAGTAAGAACATGAGATATTTGACTTTCGGGGCCTGGCTTATTTCACGTAATCTAACAACTTCCAGTCAGTTCTACACATGTTACTATAGAATGACATGATTTTATTCTGTCTTTATGGCCAAATAGTATTCCATTGTGAATCTTTACCTCATTTTCTTTCTTCATTCATCTGTTTATAGACATTTAGGTTGATTCCATATCTTACTAAGGTGACTAAAGCTGCAGTAAATATGAGAGTGTATATATCATTTTGATATAATAATTTCCCATTTAAAGGTGGGTAGGGTGCCGGCCCCATCTAAGGAGGGTGGTGGGTTTGAACCCGGCCCCAGCCAAACTGCAACAAAAAACAGCCAGGCACTGTGGCAGGCACCTGAGGTCCCAGCTACTTGGGAGGCGGAGACAAAAGAATCACCTAAGCTCAGGAGTTGGAGGTTGCTGTAAGCTGTGATACCACAGCACTCTACTAAGGGCAATAAAATGAGACTCTGTCTCTAAAATAAATAAATAAATAAATACTCAGTAGTAGAATTACTAGATGATATTATCATCCTACACTTGGTGTTTTGAGAAATCACCGTATCATTTTCCATAGTGGCTGTAGTAATTTCATTCCCACCAGTAGTGTATGAGAGTTCCCTCTTCCCTACATCCTTCCTAGCATCTGTTATTTTTTGTCTTTCTTACTGGGGTGAGATGATATATTATTGTGGTTTTGATTTGCATTTCCCTGATGATTAGTGATGTTGACTATTTTTTATCTACCTGTTGCCCATTTATATGCCTTTTTTGGGCAAATATCTATTCATGTCCTTTACTCACTTATTAATGTGAATATTTGTGTTTTTATAGTTGAGTTCCTTCTATATTTTGGGTATTAGTCTTTCCTTGGATGAATAGTGTGAAAATATTTTATCCCATTCAATAGGTGATCTCTTCACTATGATAATTGCTTTTTTTGCTATGGCAAAGCTTTGTAGTTTAAAATATTCCATTTGTTTATTTTTGTCTCTATTCTCTGTGTTTTTGAGCTCTTAGCAATAAAATCTTTGCCCAGAAAAACACTGGAGTATTTCCCTTATTTCTTCTAATTTTTTTTTTTTATGTTTTCAGGTCTTATATTTAAATCTTTAATCTATATTAAATTCCTCTGTATATATGGTAGGAGATAGGGGTCCAGTTTCACTCTTTTGCATATAGAGATTCAATTTCCCCAGCACCATTATGTTGGAGAGGATGTCCTTTCCCTAGTATATGTTCTTGGTGACTTTCTCAAAAATTAATTATACATACATGGATTTTTTTCTGGGGTCTCTATTCTGTTGTATTGTTCTGTATATTTTTATACTATACCATATTGTGTTGGTTACTATAGCATTGTAATATATTTTAAAATCAGATACTGCGATGCCTCCAGCTTTGGTCATTTTGCTTAAGATTGCTTTGGCTTCTCAGGCTTTTTGTTGTTGTTGATATTTCCAACAAATTTTATTCTATGAAAAGTTATGTGGGCATTTTAATAAGGATTGTCCTCAATCTGAAAATTGCTTTAGACGATAGGGTTTTAACATTAATTCATCCACTCCATAAGCAAGGCCTGCCTTTCCATTTGTTTGTGTCCCCTTCACTTCTTTTATCAGTGTTCTGTACTTTTCCTTCCAGAGGCCTTTCATCTCCTTAGTGAAATTTATTCCTAAATATTTCTTGTGTGTGGCTATGGCAAATGAGATAGCTCTCTTTATGCATGTCTCAGCTAGTTCATGGTTAGTATACAAAAATGCTACTGATTTTTTTCCTGTTGATTTTGCATCTTGCAACTTGACTAAATTGATCAGATCTAAGAGGTTTTTCTGTGGAGTCTTCAGGTATTTCTAGATATAAGATCACATATATTATCTGTAAACAGGAACAATTTGCTTCTCTTTCCATTTAGATGGCTTTTATTTCTTTCTCTTCCTTGATTGCTCTGGAAAGGACCTTCAATTCTATGTTGAAGAAGAGTGGTGAAAATGGACATCCTTGTTAATTCCTGTTCTTAGGGGAAAGGCTTTTGGTTTTTTCCTATTTAGTATGATGTTAGCTGTGGGTTTGTCATATATGGTTTTTATATGAAGTATGTTCCTTCTATGCCTAGCTTATTGAAAGGTTTTATCATAAAGAGATGTTAAATTTTATCAAATAATGTTTTAAATGTAAAAAAATGCTTAGTTATATAAAAAAAAAGGTTTTATTTAAATAATCATGGCAGGTTATAGTGGCTCACATTTATAATCCTAGCACACTTTGGGAGGCCAAGGTGGGAGGTTCACTTGAAGCCGGACATTCAAGATCAACCTGAACAACAGCAATCATATCTTTGTCTCTATATAAAATATACAAAATTAATGGGCAAAGTGGCATGCAGTCCCAGTTACTTAGGAGGCTGAGGCAGGAGGATCACTTGCACCCCACAGTTTGAGGTTACTGTGAGGTTACTGTGATGCCCTTGTTCTCTAGTCCAGGTATCCAGGCAAGATAAAATAAAATAAATCAAAATAAAAACACATGCAAATTGATAAACCTATATTAAAAACAACAACAACAACAAAAAACTAACATTGAACGTAGACACAAATAGCTAGTTTATTCATTCTGGTATTTCTTCATTCTCATTCAGACATCTGAAGATAGGTTTATCAGAAGATAAATTATAGAAATTAAACCTAAGAAGCAACAAAAATACCCAATTGATTGTGTTTGGTTTATTTTTATGTTGGAGGATTTTGCACATGTCTTCACTGAATATGGAAATTGTTTTACTTTTAATCATGGTGAAACTCTCCAGACAAAGAATAAAGTGAGTGTCTCTGGAAGAGGCTTACACTTGCTCTTCAACATCAATCAGGTATTAAATTTTCTACAACCAATCAAGATTCAAAACAAACAAGAATAGCAATGAGTTTGATCAGAATGCTTTGCCTTGTCAAATAGTTCCCTCAAGTTGTACATAATTTTATTGTTGATTTAGCTTAGAGTCTCATGGATTCCAAATAAATATGGAATTAGAGATAAAATTGGTAAAATTTTGAAGCATCTCCTGGAAATATTTTAGCTTTTCTACTAAGTTCCATTATTGTGGCCACCAAATAAGGAAACCTAGAGATTTCTAAATTATGAAATATGTAGTTATTTTAAGATTGCCCTACGCATTTAAAAATCACTTCAGAAAGATTTTCAGGTAAATAAGGCAATATGTTTTAGATAGCAACTATACAAACACGTTTTATAAATCTTAGAATCTATATCTTGAAAGTTAATGAAAAAAATAATTGCTGTGTAAAGAATATTGTGTAAATAGGCCAGGCACAATGGCTGCTGCCTATAAATCCTAGCACTCTGGGAGGCTGAAGTAGGTAGATCGCCAGAACTCAGGAGTTCAACCCTGAGCCAGAGCGAAATCCCATCTCTAAAAAATAGCCAGGCACTGTGGCAAGTGCCTGTAGTGCCTGCCAGCCATTGGAGAGGCTGAGGCAGAAGGATCATTTGAGCCCAAGAGTTTGAGGTTGTTGTGAGCTATGATGCCATGGCACTCTACCCAGGGAAGCAAAGTGAGACCCTTTCTCAAAAAAAAAAAAAAGAATATTGTGTAAACAGACTTTGGCAAAGGCTAACTATTGGAAAGTTGTAATAGGCCTAAGAAGTTCTATGTGTGTAAGCTGAGGAGGCAGATGTTCATTCAGACAGCTAAGAAAGCAAGTAATGTTATCTTCATGGGTACCTATTATAGCTCCTGCCCAAGGTTAATTCTCACCCTCTGTCTTATGTAACCACTTCTAGAATTACACATTTAGAGGTACATGTATTCTACTCCATTACTGTTGTTTTACAAATGAGGATTCTGAAGTGCTGATGGATTAAATACCCCCAAACCTAATCCATGAAAAAGATGACAGTTAAATCTGATGTTCCTGAATCTTAGAAAACTACTCCAAATCACAAAACACAATTGAGACCTTTGGCTACTTTTAATCTGTTAAGGTATTTTTCATAGCATCCTTCTGTATACCATTCAAGAGACATTTATATTTAATGTCCAAACACAACATTGCATACTTCAGTGCATGTACCTATACATACATGTATATATATTTCATTAATATGTTCTGTTCCTTTAAGTATTAGTCACATGGTCAGTTCAAATATTATGTTATAAATTTTATAAACAATAATTTTCCAGTTACTTTAAGAGTGTAATTAATATCTACAAATTCAATGCAATGTTGCATAAGAAAATGGCACTGAGTTATTTCAATTATGTCTTTCTTAGAGGGTGATTACATGGCCAGGAGAAATAGAGTGCTATGTTAAAATTAGAATATTAAGCATGTTTATTAAATGCAATTGCATATCCAATTGACTCATTCACAGAAAATTTTTTTATTTTTATTTTTTTTTTAGAAAAATTATTATAGTCTTAATTTTATTCCTTCTTGTAGCCTGAAATCACACCTAATGACAAAGTCATCAGAAGTTTAGTCTTACATTTCTTCAACTGATGTAGGGTTTAAATAAAAAGAACATTGGTGTGAATGAAATAGTGTAAATATTCACTCTTATGGAAAAATAAGCTTGAACTTTAAATAAGGCCACTGATTTTAATTGCAAAGTGAAGAACACCAAATGATTTTCTTAAACAAATGAGTCAAAGAGAATGGTCAAGTTAGGAACTAAAAGGTAACTAGGTGAATAAAAGGCCCAGGATATAAGATCATTAACAGTTGTTAATTATGTCAATTATCTATGTCATTAACTTATGTCAATTATCTAAGGTATACAATGATCCATGGAAAATGATAGTGGTCTCGAACTGTAATTTAACTATGTTGTGAATTTTCAAGCTGTTTATATGAAAGGAGATTGACATACTGATTTTAGATAAGTCAAATGCTATTATGAGATGATAAATCAAAAGCCTATGCTTAGGTAAAGCAGATATAGTCAATTTGCAATTTGGAGGAAACTGTACTTTTGTTTTAGGAAGAATTCACTGATAACCCAGCTCTTGGTTTTCTTGATGCCGGAATGATCTTTGTTATCCATTCACCAAAGACGGTGCCACAGTTTGATGGCTTAGGCTTGTCAACACCTGTGGGAATGCACGCTCGGGTAACCATCAGCCAAGTGAAGGTAAATACTGAACATGTGGGATCTGAGGGAATTCACTGAGATACCATGTTTCCCCCCAAATAAGACACTGTCTTATATTTATTTTTTCTCAAGAAAACACACTAGGGCTTATTATCAGGGGATGTCTTATTTTTATTAAGTATAATATAACAACCTACATTTATTCAAGAAGAGTTAAGTCCTCTTCTTCTGGCACCTGACAGGGGGAGCCAACCTTGTTGGTGGGGCTGGTGCTAGTGATGCATGAACTCCTTTCCCCTAGCCGTTTGCATATGCGCAATTGGATGGTTGCGACTATGGTTACCACATGCGCACCTGTGCAAGTGCTAATGGCTCAGAGAGAGGAGCTGTGGCAGATAAAAGGTATTTCAGTCTTCCTTACCACTCCACGAAATGCATGGCACACCCATCATTACAATCACTATGCAGATAAGCTGCATAGCCACGCCCATCACTAAGTCTTATTATCGGGGTGGGGCTTATATTTAACAAATGCATAGAAATCCTGCTAGGGCTTATTTTTTGGGTAGGTCTTATTTTTGGGGAAACACGGTAGTGAATGCATCAAGTACTTAAATAATTCTTTTCACTGGAAAACCCTTTCTTCTATACCTTCAGAACATTACTGAAAATTCCAAAATTTCATTTCATATTATTTTATTATTATTTATTTCATTTCTGATTTTTATTTTCAGATTATTTTCGTATTTAGTAGAAACAGTGAATTCACATGTACAATGTAAGCAAAAGCTGGGAAACCTGTTGAATCCAAGGTGATTTTAAATTTCATTAGAAAGAGTTATTAAGTGTAAGAAGAGACTTAAGTTGCTGAGCTATGCTTTCTCAATGGGACTCTCCGAGTAGAAGACAATTGAAGCAGAAATAGCAGGAATCTCAGTATCAGGCTGATCTGATCAGTTTCCATTTGTAATCGGCTTACTCAGTAATTTCCCTAATTAGCATCCTGAATTGGCTTCTCTCATCTGCACGATAGTGAAGGTGGAATTTCCCTTCCATAGTAATGAAGTTTAAGTGAAGTGCCACAAAGATAGCATTGGCCATTATTGCCTGGCACATAGGAGGTGCTCCAGAAAGAATCTTTCTTTACTTTGTGATTTTTGCTGTTTTGTTGGTGGGCTGATCAATATGCCAACATAACATTTGCATAAATTTTTGTTTCCTTATATGAATTAATTTTTAGAATAATCAATTTCTCTGACTTTTTGATTAGCGTCTGGGCTTCATAAGGACAATTAAGTGCGTGAACTCATTGTAGAAAAATTGCCACGTATCCCCTTGGTAAATAGCGTGATGGTCACCTTTGAGGCACTCCCCTTGGGAAGCTACGCACCAATGCCAGCACTCAGACCACCGTGCAAAGCAATTTTGGAATACTGTTTATAGAAAGGCCATCAGAGCTGTTGTTATAGGAGTTTTGACAATTAAGTTTGCAAAGGCGTCCTGGAAAAAGTGCTATATACCTCCTTGCTGAATGTTACTACAGTTACCAGATG
>CAUYQV010028497.1:0-16789 GCA_963574575.1 Galagoides demidoff | reverse complement strand
TCTATCTCAAAACTTTCATTGTGACTCATGTATAAGGGGATATTTTAAAAGATCTTTATTATAGGCTGTTTCTACAACTTGGAGATTGTAAATTGAGCTCTGATAAATAGTCTAGTGCAAGTGTCCTTATGGTAAAAAGATTTGTTTGTTCTTCTGGGTAGATGCCCAGTTATGGAGTTGCAGGATCAAATGGGAGGTCTAGCTTGAGTTCTTTGAGGGTCCTCCATACTTCCTTCCAAAAAAGGTTGTATTAGTTTGCAGTCCCACCAGCAGTGTAAAAGTGTTCTATTCTCTCCACATCCACGCCAGCATCTGCAGTTTTGAGATTTTGTGATGTGAGCCATTCTTGCTGGAGTTAGATATCTCAGGGTGGCTTTGATTTCCATTTCTCTAATAATTAGGGATGATGAGCATTTTTTAATATGTTTGTTAGCCATTTGTCTGTCTTCTTTAGAGAAGTTTCTGTTCATCTGCCTTACCAACGATATAAGTGATTGTTGGTTTTTCCCCTGTGGATTAATTTGAGTTCTCTGAAGATCCTAGTTATAAATAAAGCTTTTGTCCAATTTAAAATATGCAAATATTCTTTTCCATTGTGTAGCTTGTCTATTTGCTTTGGTTGTTGTCTCCCCAACTGTAAAAAAGCTTTTCAGGTTAATTAAGTTTCATTTGTTTATTTAATGCCCACCAACCCAGGAATGGATTAACAAGCTGTGGTATATGCATACCATGGAATATTAGTAAGCCGTTAAAAAGAGGGAGACTGTACATCTTTTGTATTAACCTGGATGAAAGTGGAACACATTATTCTTAGTAAAGCATCACAAGAATGGAGAAGCAGGAATCCTATGTACTCAATTCTGATATAGGACATTTGATGACCTAGTACATGGCAAAATAGAGAGAGGAACGGAGGGAGAATAGTGGGAGATAACACTGTTTGACACACCTTTGGGGGGTGGAACACAATTATAAGAGAGACTTTACCTAACAAATTATATAATTAAGCATACTTCTTGCCCAAAATATTTCTCCAATAATCCTATCCCATGAGAAGGTAGTCTTTAAAATTATCTATCATATGCCTCCTGGTGTGACCTTGAGAATGTCTCCACTTTCCTGCCTTTTCTCCACCCTCTAGAATGTAAGCTCTCCTAAGAAAAAGGTCTAAAACCTGGCCGTTATTAGGTTTTCCACATACCTTTCTTCTTCTTTAAGAATCTGTCTTGAAAAAAAAAAAGAATCTGTCTTGAACACATATTATAAATTTTCTGAAAGGTAATAATCCTCTATATTTAACTATATTATACAGAATTTATTTCTTCTTACCATTTGTTTTTTCCCCCTATTTTGAGATCTCTGCTCTAATTTAGTCACCATGGTATGTTTAGAATAAGACATAGTTCTTGATGAGACACATGGATAGTGTACATTCAGATGTTTGCATGTTTGTAAGTTGCTTTCTTTGCCCAGACAGATAATGATATCTTGGCAGAGTTAAGTTCCTACATTGCTGTACTTCTTTCCTCTCCAATTACTGTGGATATTTCCTTTTTATCTTTGAACATAGAGTACTACAGATGAACTCTCTGATGCTATTCTGTTGTTCCTGTCTTTGTAAGCTGCTGAAGTTGCTTTTTAACATTATAGTTTGGTACCATTTCAGTTAGATATGTCCAGGGATCTGTATGTTTTATTAATCTGGCCCCAGATTCAGTGAGCCATTTTCGCCTGCAGATTCAAGTGTTTCTTCATCTTAAGAAAATTTTCTTCTGTTATTCATTAACTTAATATTTCTTCCCTATGTGTTCCTTTTTTCTCATTCTGGAACTCACATTATTTATATGTTGTAGCTCTTGGATCTATTCTTGAAGCCTGTTACCATCTCTTAAGATAGTTTTTGATCTGTTGTTCATTAGCTCCCCTTACCTGTGGGGGAATATGCTTCAAGACCCCCAGTGGATGCCTGAAACCTTGGATATTACTGAATCCCATCTACCCTGTACATTATACCTATGGTAACTTTTAATTTATAAATCAGACACTTTGAGATCAACAATTATTAATAATAAAGTAAAACAAAATGATACACTGTATTAAAAGTTATATGAATGTGCTTACTCATTCTCTCTCTCTCAAAATATCTCATTGTTCTATAATTACCTATTTTTGGACCAGAGTTGACCCTGGGTAACTGAAACTACAGAAGCAAAACCAAAGATTTGAGGGGACTACTGTGTTAGTATTTTATTGCTGTAAAAAATTATCACAAACATAGTGACTTAAAACAATGCAGATGTATTATCTTACAGCTCTGTAGATTACAAAGTTTGACATGGGTCTCAGTGGCCAAAAAGCAAGCAAGGCTGTGTACCTTAATGGAGTCTCTAAGGAAAATCCACTTCCTTGAATTTTCTAGCTTCTAGAGACCATCCACATTCCTAGGCTTATGATCCCCTTTTCCACTTTCAAAACCAGCAATATTACATATCTTTGACCATTCCTTAGTGCTCACATCTCCCCTTCACCCTCCCTTTCTGACTACCTTTTCCAATTTTAAGGACCTTTGTGATTACATTTAATCATATTCCTCCAGCTGAGCCCACTTGGATAATCAAAGATAATTCTTCCATCTCAAAGTCTTTTTTTATTACATCTGCAAATCTTCTTCTTCCATGCAAGATAGCACTCAAGTATTCCAGGCATTCAGGGCATGAACATTTTTAAGGAACTATTAGTCTCTTTACTGCATCTATATTGTGAAATGGTCCTTACATTTTTATCCTTTAAATCTCTAATTCAGTAAACAGCAGTGATTATTTGAAGGATAGACAAGAATAATGAGTGAAAGGAAAGCTCAAATAGACCTAGTGATAATTTTCAGTCAATTACACTTTTACAAAAATATTTCCTGCGGCGGTGCCCGTGGCTCAAAGGAGTAGGGCACTGGTCCCATATGCTGGAGGTAGTAGGTTTGAACCCAGCCATGGCCAAAAAGAAAAGACAGGAAATATATGAACAGAAATAAAAAATATTTCCTGTCAGCCTTCATACAGCCTTCGTTCAACTCCCTGGAGGAGCATACCCCACACTCATCCTGGTTACTGTGACTGGAGTGACTAACCAGGTTATCTTGTTCTCCTACAGAATCCAGTGAACATGAAGACAAGAGTGCAGGTGCCTCAGGGGAGACACCCTCCCAGCCTTACCCTGCACCAGTGTACAGTCAACCGGAGGAGCTAAAGGAACAGATGGATGACACGAAGCCAACCAAACCAGAAGACAGTGAGGAATCAGACCCGTTGCCTGATAACTGGGAAATGGCCTATACAGAAAAGGGCGAAGTCTACTTCATTGAGTGAGTTTCACACATTTCTTTGAACGTTGCCATAAAGATAATGGCAGAATAGAAATGATGTAGGAAGTGTACATGTGGTAAAAAAAAAAACATGAAATTCTATTGCTTCTGGTAATCACTCCTTTGTGAAAGAATAATGAATGGGCATAAAATATAGCAATAAATCAAAGAATAAATTAAATAATTCCATCCTAAAATCTGTTACAATCATGACTTTAAAAGGCAAATCTTCATTTGATATTATTATTGAAGTAGAAATAAACTAGATACCAAGAGAAAATGCTCACTTAATTCCTAAAAAAAAAAAGTGTGTAGACCAAATGAAATTTTTCTTCTTATTGTTTAAGTTAGATGTCCAGAAATGTCTGCCATCGTATTTCAGAGTTTAGTCAGATGCAGCTATTTAAAGCAAAATCTTTGCAGGTCACAAAAAAAAAAAAAAAAAATGGTTTAAGCATTTGACCCAATAAAATAAGTTGTTTTTGTATGAGTTCATCATACTTAATTTTCTAAATTCCATCCTATTGATTGCTTACCATTCGCTTACTATTTTTGTGACTTTCCAAGGAAACTGAAATTTAAATTTTGAACTTCTTGGTAATACTCAAATTAATATTTTTTCTTTGAGGATAATTTTCCAAAATATATTTTCATACATTTCTTTATCTTCTGGGACTAGCACAACTTTTTTTAAAAAGAATTCCAAAGTGGAGGATTTGAGCATTAAGCTAAACTATTGATATACTTAAGAAAACCAAAATATTCACTAGAAGGAATAAAAACTGAAAGTATTGTAAATGAACAACACTCATCTCTAAGTTGTATAATCCTCAAAGAGCAAAAAATAATAGAAACTCAAGTTCTCAGTGTTGATAGTGGGGTAAAAATATGTAAACTCTGATTTTTTAAAAACTATATTAAAACCGGATTTTCTCTCCCAACCTGCAGTGATTTATGACTTAGATCTCCATAGGCAGAATTCAGTTGTGAAATTGAAATGTTACCACATGCCAATATTTAATTTTCATGTGAAGTTGGAAACTCTGATCCATGTGGGCAAGGGACTACGTAATCAGGCAATTACTTGGTGCTCTGCTTGACTCCAACATGGACGATGAACGCAATGTTTTGCAGAAAATGAGACACCAGTATTCCCCTTTTGGCAAATGTTTTAACTTTGCAAAAAGAATCTCTTGCATTATTTCTTATTGCTATAATGAGTGACTCCAAGACATATTTGATCAATTGGTTAGAAAAGAGAAAGATATCATATTTTAAAGTGTGGTGACAGGACTGTGTCAGGCTACAGAAGCATATGGCAGTATCCATAGGAGTTAAAGTTCTTTGTAATTTTTGTAATTTTTGCTCTTGGAAGAACTTAAAGAAGGACAAAAAGGAGGTAATTAGCTAGGGCCTCGAAGATATGGCACTTACAAAATGTGTAGGCAGATTATTGGGCCACTGAGGACAAATTATGAAAAACAATATGTAGCCTGAAGGTAGAATGTGGACCTAAATATCCAGAAGCTCCCCCATTGTTAAGACTTGTAACAAAATTAATATGAATAGATTAATCCCAATGGGCTGATGGATTCATGGGGCATACCAGTAGGAGAAAAAAGGCAAAATTCATATAGCATTAAAGTTGTACTTCAAAAGCTAATTGATATAGCAATTTTCAAAAAAAAAAAAAGCTTCTATAGCAACAGGACAAACATACAAAATTAATTTTAGTAGATCTCAGCCTTGTCTCAAATCAACAACCTTCTACTCATGTCAGTATCTTGATTAACTATAACAATGTGAAATACCCAAACATTAAATTTAAAAAGTTTACCCAGTAAATATGACCTGGACATTTTTCTCTTGTTAAGGCCCTGTCATTTCAATGTAAGCCTGGAATTGCTCAAAATACAATTCAAGTTTGCAAGATGAAAGAGTGAAGAGAAGTGTCAGAGGGCTGGGGAAGCAAGTGTGTTTCTGAAAGGAAAAATCTCAAAAAAAAAAAAAAAGAAAAAGAAAAAAGAAAAATCTCAAAAAGGAAAACAAGAAATGGCATGCGTATCCATCTTGTTTAGTGAAAGATGCGTATCCATCTTGTTTAGTGAAAGAGCTGCAGTTGCAAGTGTTTGAAGTAGCTGATATAATGGGTATAATCACAAATTGTGTGAAGTTTTAAAGTTTGATACTAGTAGTATCAAAGATATGCTCAGGATTGTTTTGATACCTGTATTTATAATAAAAAAAAGTTGAGGAGTTGATGAGCTTCTGTCAAAAGCTATCCCTGTGTTTTACATGTAATGGGCGTGGTAGATATTTGCTTCTAGTCTGTTCAACATCCATGCATTTAAGTGAAATCAACAAAAAGGAAATAGCGTACAGTGATTTCAAGATTAAAGTTAGTCTTAAAATGTAAGAAAAAAAAAAAAGCAGTGACCAGCCAATAAATACTCAATAGTATTTGTATCTAGAAACACAATTTTGATATTAAGATGGATAGATAGCATGACATCATTGTAGGCCAAACGTCAATATACAAATTCTAGATGTGATGTCACAAATTGATGTTTAGAACAAATGATGTTCACAACAAGGAAACTAGAGATATACACATTTTTATTATATAACAGAGGAGAAGTTAGGCTGTACAAAATAATCCAATGTGACAACTTGATTAAAGAACTGTTCCCTTACCATTCCAACAATGCAATTATAAAAACCTTCTTGCTTTGTGATTGTAAAATAAACTTTCCTCTTTTAGCTGTGTCAGGTTTTAAGGTTGTAAGGAAAATGGACTTTTGAAGACATAAATTGTGCTCCAGGAATATGGTAAATAATGAGACTCTGTCCAGGCTTGAGAGAATGGAGCAAAATGATTCTCTTCCTCTAGTCAGTTAGCCAGTGTGGGCAGTCAAAGAGTCACGAGATTTTGCCCCTGCACTCGAACTTGTTGTCAAGTTGAGGAGGAGAGACAAATAGTTACCAGCAGTCAGTAAGCAATTTCTTAATTTTGTAATAATATTCAGAGAAGTTAGATAAGCTTATTATAGACTTAAGGACATAAAACGAGGCATCGGAGGGAAGGTGAAATAATGTAGATTTGACAAGTTAATAATGTGTAGCTAGAGAACATTGTCATGACAGAGACCTGGTCCCTGGATGTGCTGGGGATAGTGAGAAGACCCCCTCCCCACTCTCCTGACCCTACTAGAAAAATGTGTATTAGTTGCTAAAGCCTAGAAAAATGAATGCATAGTTTTTGTTTCCCTAGATCATTAGTGCTTTTGAAAGGCAAGCAAAGCATTGTTTTTTTGTTGTTTTGGGTTTGTTTTTTAATCTTCCCAGTGCTGGAGGGATAGATCAATGCATGGTATTAAGGGCAGAGATAGATTGAGGTGGAAAATTAAAACAAAGTGGAGGAGACAATTTCATTGGTGGGGAGAGAGCTGATGCCGAGGGAGGCCGATGCAGAGGTTAAGGAGAATGATGAAGCCTGAGGGAGGGCTGAAGTGACTGCTGGGAAGGTGATTAACGTAGGAGGCAGCCGCGAGGGCCGTGAGCAACTGGCCAGCTTAAGGGTCCCCCACAGAATGAGGCATCTCCCACCCCACACTTCATACTGGACCCATTTGCACTTCTGCTTTCTGTCCTCCAGGAAGGTTGCCTTTGAATCTCCACGCCCGCTCAGGAGCGACAGAGCAGGGAGTGAACTCGGGTTTTTTGTCCCGGTCCCTCATGTCCACACCCTCTCCACTGATTGCTGGAGTTGCCTTTCTCTCTGCCTGTGGTTCACTGCGTTTACCTTCTTAGTTTTCACTGATTTTCTCCTAAACTGCTTTTATTCTTTGCACTGCAGTGACCCTTTCTTTCCTAATTGCATTTGACAATGTGAACATTTCCACCCGTTGTCACTGATCTGTGAGTACCTTTGCTGTCAGTGACACAGGGAATTCTGTCATGAATAAAGCCTGCACTGTGAAGGGCCTTGGAAGCACTCTTTAGAGCAGGGGACACTGATGGGGAAGGAGCATGGTGGTCCAATAAGGCCCTTCTTAGGGACAAAGCCAGAATGTGTCCCAGAGGGGGTCCGGAGGCAAAGTCATGGTAAGAAAAAGCCCAATATTAAGGAAATATAGAAATATGGGGAATATATTCCACAATGTGGAATGGTTAAACTGAGCTAATTAACACACGTGTTGCCTCACATGCTTGTCCTGTTTTTTGTTTGTTTGTTTGTGAACCCGCCACCCCCTGTATATGGGGCCGGCACCCTACTCCTTGAGCCACAGGCACCACCCGCTTGTCATGTTTTGTATGTGTGGTAAAAACACTTTAAATCTACTCCCTTGGCAACTTCATGAATATAAGACTGCACACATGGTTTTTATTATCAGCATAAAAATAAATATGTAAAAAAAATTTTTTAAAGAAAAAAGGTAGAGTAACATAAGAGGAAAGCAAACCAGAGGCAAAGGTAAAAGAGGAGAAATATAGACATTTGTGAGGGAAGAAGGGCCATGGGTGAAAACCTTTCTCTAACACAGATACAGTGGGGCCCTTTAGAGTAATGGACGTCTCCTCTGGTATGTTGCACCCTCTCATAAAACTGTACTGAATTCTGTCTCTGAAATGAAGATCAAAATGAAACAGAGAAGGACCCCTTGGTTCTGTGAATGAAATTAACAATATTTACTTTTAGAAGACACATAATATATACAAACCTATGTTTGTATTATAAGTTTTGAATTACAGTAACAAGTAATTCAGTTTGTCCTTCATTAAATCATGTTTTGGAATATTTTATCTTTATTTGATATTGCAGAAATAGTTTAAATGGTTCAATCCTTAAAACATTCTGCATTTGAAATGTAAGGATTTTTTCTGTAGTTCTCAACAGCATTGGTGAACAAGTGGGCCAAATATGTTTCCCACACTCCTCATACTGCTTCCTTTGATGAAGGACAAAAGTGGGTTTCTTTTATCATTTGCATTGTTTTTGTTGTTGTTGTTAAATCATAGCTGTGTACACTAATGCAATCATGGGGTACAGTGTGGTGTTTTCATATACAATTTGAAATATTTTCGTCAAACTGGTTAGCATAGTCTTCATGTCATTTTCTTAGTTATTGTGTTAACATGTTTATATTCTACTTTTAGAAAGCATCGCTTGTACCCTTGAAAGATAAACCATACAGGTGATTCCCTCCAATCACCCTCCCTCCACCCATCTACCCCTCCAACGCCCTCCCCATTTTCTTAGGCTATACTTAGGTTAGCTATAAATTAGTTTCATAATAGGGCTGTGTACATTGGATACTTTTTCTTCCATTCTTGTGATACGTTGCTAAGAAGAACATTTTCCAGCTCCATCCATGTAAACATGAAGGAGGTAAAGTCTCCATCTTTCTTTATTATACCACAGTTTATTGATCCCCTGGTGGATTGATGGGCACTTGGGCTTCTTCTATGACCTGGCAATTATGAATTGGACTATAATAAACATTCTGATACAAATATTTTTGTTGTAATGTGGTTTTTGGTCTTCTGGATATATACTTAATAAAGGAATTGTAGGATCAAATGGCAGGTCTATTTTTAGTTCTCTAAGTGTTCTCCAGACGTCTTTCCAAAAGGAACATATTAGTTTGCATTCCTACCAGCAGTGTAGAAGTGTTCCCTTTTCTCCACATCCACACCAGCATCTCTGGTTTTGGGATTTTGTGATATGGGTTAATCTTACTGGAGTTAGATGATATCTCAAAGTAGTTTTGATTTGCATTTCTCTGATGATTAAGGATGCTGATCATTTTTTCTTTTCTTCAGAGAAATTTCAAGTCTCTTCAAGTCCCTTGCCCACCCTGAGATGTGATCACTTGTTCTTTTGTTGCTAATACGTTTGAGTTCTCTGTGGATTCTGGTTATTAAACCTTTGTTGGAGACATAGCCTGCAAATATCTTCTCCCATTCTGAGGGCTGTCTGCTTGCCTTACTTACTGTGTTCTTGGCTGTGCAGAAGCTTTTTAGTTTGATCAGGTCCCAGTAGTGTATTTTTGAATTAAATTATTTTTGAAAGAAGTTCAAAGCATGGTAAGTGTATTCTTCTTCTTACTCTTTTTTTGGTCATATAACTTAAGTGTGCTATAGAAGTTTAACTATAGGTTCAAGTGTGCAGTGAAATTTTTAAAAAGGTTGGAAAACACTCTTTTGTTCATTTCACAATATTTGTTGAGAGTCTGGCATACTATCCACTGTCCCTGCCTCTAAATCTGGGGAAAACTCACCTTGAGTTTAACCAGACTGGACGTAATTCCCACGAGGGCATGGACTGTATTTTGTTCACTGCTGTATTTCCTGGTGTCTGGAATGGCCCCTGGCATGGAGTGGGCACTCAGGGAATGTCCGTGGGCCTCAGAGGCACATTTGCTGGGAGGCTGAAGGACTTTAAGGTTTAGCCCCTCCCCCACCCCATGTTCGTCCTCTTCTGTGGCTCTGGAGGGGATGACTGTATGTTCGCCTGGTAATCCATTTTTATAAAAATTTTGAAAGAGATTTTAACTGGTTAAGTTCTGTCTCTACCTTAATTTCCCTTCTATAACCATTCTCTGCTATCACATGACCTTGGAGTGGCCATGGGCATTTTGGGGATTCAGCTGAGGAATATGTAGTACACTTAGTATGGGATGTGGGGGATATATGCGACATACCGTCACTTCTGTACACATTACATTGTCACTAGCTATCCTGGTATAGGAATGACTTCCTATCACCCACTGTGAAGACTCACTTGGCATGTCACAAAAGTGCAGGGTCAGATGTGATGTCACAAAATGAGCATGTCTTAGTTTCCTGGCACTGGAAATTTTGTGGGTAATAGAGAAACAAGAGATTTCATTGTTTGTTTGTTTGTTTGAGAGAGACTCTTACCCTGTTGCCCAGGCTAGAATGCCTACCTACAGGTGAGACACCATGCCCTGCCAACAAGAGCTTTCTTAAAGAGGGCTTCCTAAAATGTTTGAGCTTCAGGCCCCTCGAAATGTGCTCCGTCCGTCTGGATGGGCTACATGAATGGATAAATCTAAGTCCTCTCAGGGGCTGGGCAGTGACTCACTCCTGTAATCCTAGCACTTTGGGAGGCTGAGGCAGGTGGCTTGCTTGAGCTCAGGAGTTCAGGACCAGCCTGAGCAATAGTGAGACTCCATTTCTACTAAAAATAGAGAAAACTCGCCAAGTGTGTTGGGGGGTGCCTATAGTCCCAGCTACTTGGGAGGTTGAGGCAAGAGGATCACTTGAGCCCAAGAGATTGAGGTTGCTGTGAGCTGTGATGAAGCTATGGATACTCTACTGAGGGTAACAGAGTGAGACTCTGTCTCAAAACAAAAATAAAATAAAATAAAAACAAATCTTCTCAGCATTCAGGAATAATCAGCTCATACTTTTCTCTAACAGTTACATACAATAAGTTCAAAGCTTGTCCGTGGTACTAAGAAATCACCCTTACAGGAAACACTATGTCTTCCTAAAGGATGCTCTTGTGACAGAGCTGAACTTACTTGTCCAAAGGGCAGCTTCCAGTCAGATCTTTAGAGCTGACATATTAAATTCTAATTCCCTTTAAAGGATAGCCAAATTCTTTGTACTAAATGTGGTACAAACACAATCATTACACCTTAGATAATGACTACATTGTATTAAATTTCTGGTGGCCTTCATCCATTCATTCATTAAGTGTTAAGTCCTTATTATACGTCAGACATTGGGGGTAAAATAGTAAATGAGACACAGTCCCCTTCTTCAAAGAGCTTTTAGTCTAGTTAGTGGAGGAGTGAGACATTTAAACAGGCAACGACAATCCATGATTCACACTAAGATTGGGGGTGATGATGAGCACAGCATTTTCGAAGCCCTTGGGTGGAGCACTTACCTCAGATTAGGCAAGTCGGGGATTGCTTCTTGGAAGCTGAGTCAACCAGTTGGCAGGGATGTTGGAGCACTGGGTGGGATAGTGGACTGAATCAAAGGTTCCTAAATTTGGCTGATCCTCAGATTCACCTGGGGGAGCTTGGAGACTCCCAGGTCCACCCCCAACCTACTGACTCAGAATTGCAGTCTGCTGAACCTCAGGAATCTGTCCTTTTCCTTTTATTAAAAAAAATTTTTTTTTGAGACAAAGACTCCCTCTGTTCCCCAGGCTAGAGTAACACAGAAGTGTCTGCCTAGCTCACTGCAACCTGAAACTCCTGGGCTCAAATGATCCTCCTACTTCAGCCTCCCAAGTAGCTAGAACTACAGGCACCCACTGCCACACCTGGCTGATTTTTGTATTTCTTTGTAGAGTCAGGGATCTCACTCTGTTGCTCAGGCTGGTCTCAAACTTCCACCCTCAAGTGATCCTCACACCTTGGCCTCCCAGAGTGCTAGGATTACAGGTGTGAGCCACCATGCCTGGCGAGGAATCTTTTTCAAAAAGCATGCCTGGGGCTCGGCGCCTGGGGCTCGATTGGCTAAGGCGCCAGCCACGTATACCTAAGGTGGCAGGTTTGAATCCCCAGCCCGGCCGGCCAAACAACAATAATGATAATTTCAAATGCATGAAGCCCCGCTGCTCACCCACCCCCTTGCGGGATCCCACAGCCCCGCCCTTGTCCCCAGCCACACTGTGTCTTCTGGTTCCTGGACAGGCCAGCTCCCACTTCAGGGTCTCTGCGTATACTGTGCCCTCTGACGGAGTAGATTTACCCTTTCTCTCCCCAGGCTGCTGACTACTCATTCATCTCGTCTAAGTTTAAATGTCCACTTGTCAAAACTCCCTTCTCTGGGTCTTCCTTTAAACAAAATGCTTCTGCTATCTCTCAGGGCAACCTGCAGATATTTGCTTCAGAGCAATTATCACAATCTGTAATTAAGTATTTAAAACTATGGCTGTTAATCTGTCCCCACTAGGATTACCTAAATGAGAATACATCTGGTCACCACTGTATACCCAGCACCTAAGGCATAGGAGATTGTCAAACGCAATTGCCAAATGTGATGACTAAATGGATTTAAAGTGTGAGGGAGATTATTTTCATAAGTCATAACTCAGACCAACAGAAAGAAGATTGTACCAAAGACTATAAATAAGAAACTTTTGGACGGTGCCTATGGCTCAGGGGGTGGGGTATCGGCCCCATACACCAAGGGTGGCAGTTCAAATCCGGCCCCAGCCAAACTCCAACAAAAAAATAGCCAAGCGTTGTGACGGGCACCTGTAGTCCCAGCTACTTCGGAGGTTGAGGCAGGAGAATCACCTAAGCCCAGGAATTGGAGATTGCTGTGAGCTGTGATGCTACAGCACTCTACCAAGGGCAATAGAGTGAGACTCTGTAATTCTTCTTTGGTGTCTTTATTTGTATAATAATTTAATTATAATGTATATCTCCTATATTATATGCCCTAATCATTACGCTAAGTAAAGAACTTACCAAGACAATAACTAATGCACTGTCAGTCACCAGAAATGTTTGAGAGGAACCAAGGCGGTCTTCTGATTTTGAAAACAAGATTTGTTGAGCATTGCCTGTGTGCTGGGTACTTTGCTAGATGTTGAAGATACAGAAAAAAAAGTAAGAAAATTGCTGACCTCAAAAAAAAAAAAATTGCTGACTTCAAGGAGCCCCTTGCTGATGATCATTTTTAAAGAAAGCATTTAGACTAGAAGATTTGTAATAGTCTAGACAGAAATTTGTGAATCAGATTATAGCAGTTACTGAGCAAACTCCGGTGGGACTAATCTCTTTTGCTATGCACCTGCCCTTGCACCAGAAGCAACATCCTTACATAACACACATCAATAGAAGATCTCTGAACTGAACTGATCTGGACCTTGGGGTGCTGGAAGTGGGGATAGCCTCAGAGAAAGCTTTTTTGTGGGGAGATCTGGGAGGTTCAAGATAGTAAGATGCCCCTGGCTAGGGAGGGCCAGGAGCGAAGAGAAGTTTCCAGAAAGAGTATATTAGTGTGTCAGAGCTGCCATACCAGACTGTGGGTCTTAAGCAACACAATTTTGGAGGCTGAAAGTCAGAGATGGATGAGTCAGAGAAGTAGGTTTCTTCCAGGCCTCCCTCATTTACTTGCAGATGCCGGCCTTCCCCCCTTGGGTGGGCACGTCCTAACCTTCTCTTTTTAGAAGGATGCCAGTCACATTGATTTAGGGCCTAATGACCTCGTTTAACCTCAATTATCTCTTTGAAGACCCTGTCCTCAGATAGAGTCCTATTGTGAGGCCCTAGAGGTTAGGACTTTGGCATGTGAACTGGAGCGTGAAGTGGGAGAAGGGACACAATTTAACCCGTAACAGTAAGGAAACAGAATATTGAAGACAAATCCCACGTGTATCAGTCTTCACTTTAAAATCATCTTGGCCCCTTCTTAGCTCTGTGCATATTAAAATGTCACTACCAGAAAAAAGCAAAGAAACACAGAGCAATGGGTGAACTCAGAGTTAGGAAGGAGAAACACGTTGGGCCATTAGCTCCCAAACCTGGCTCATCAACTGAGTATCTTAGGATAGTTTTCTGTCGGTTTTTTTTTTTTTTAATTCCAATTACTGGGACCCATCCTCAACCAATGAATTAAGAATATTTAGGGCTTACCAGGAATCTGTATTTCTTTACATCTCCCCACATATATCCAGTGATCAGTTAGGTTTGAGCCCCACTGCTTTTGATGGTCTGGCAAAATTAAAGATTGTTCCCTATGGAAATATGTCATTTCCATATTACTCTTCCCTACCACACCCCTCCTCCAGGACATTCTGCAGAAAAGTATAAGTAACACAATTATTTGGATTGAGCTTTACCAGTAAGCTTACACATAAGCTTGAGGATAAAACTTAAAAAGAGTTTACTTCCATTCATCTAATCATTTATTAGAGTCCTTCATCTGTCAACTGCTGGAGGGGACTTACTACATGCCGGGGTGGGTGCTAGACTCCGGGGATGAAGTGGCGAGGACAACGTGATGCCTGCTTTTGGTCCAAACTATTTAAATGACAGCCTTGGCTCAACTTTTCCAGGACTTATTTTTTAAGTGCTCACTGGCATCTGCAGATATATTTTCAGCTCAGGTCTAAGGGTAACCAACAGGCCTAAGATTAACAGCCAGGGTATGGCATTCAGCCAAGTTTTGTCCCCTGCTTGGTCTCTGTCTCTCGTGCCCAGATTGCAGCTCTTTGCTCCTTTCTGTATAATTGGCAGGTTAAATACAGTAGTGCCAACAGCCAAGGACACGAAGATATTCTTGATCCTTAAAGACAGCAAGCAAGGATAATGAACACAAATTAGCTCATGTGGCACAGCGTTCTTTAGACCAGACTTCCTATTAGTTGGTTGGGTGGGTGTTGATTACCTTGTGGTTTGGGACCTGTTCTAGCCAGTCCAGCTGGGGCCCACAATGACGCGATCCTTTGGGACTAAACAAACGAGACTTGCTCAACTCTTATCTTGGCTTCATGTTTATTCCTCAGCTCTTCCCTTGTCTTATGAGGTAGATCCTGTTTTTCTGGGACTATATTCCCACCTGCTTCTGCTTTAGAACTTGCTGAATTTTCTCCTGCTCCCTCTACTCTTTCCAATGATTTTTCTTGCATTGGTTTTTCTTTCCTCTAATGGACATACTCCCTTCAATTATCTGGCTGGACTGAAAAATAAATCTGTGTACCTTAAACCAATAACCCCACATGATCAGATATAAACACCAGAAATGCTAAGTTCTGTCCTTGAGTTGGCAAAGAGTTCTTTATTTTTAGATGCTCAAAGAACCAGAGAAAAATGGATTTCCTTTAGAGCCTGGAAGAGTATGAGAGTGACTGTAGTTCATTGATGATCAGACCCTGCTGTGTTCTCAATGAGTGGCTCGGTCTCCTCTCTCTGACCCTAATTTGATTCAAATACTTTCATGCCCTAGTTTAGCTGTTTGACTACATGTCAGTTCCCTATACCTGGGGAGAGAATTGGGGATATTCAGCACTCAACTTACCCCAGCAAGTTCTGACAATACTACACTATCAGACAGAAACCACTTCAAACTCCACGCGTTCTCTGTAGAATCTGACTCTTAACAGTAAATTATGGGAATAAAGAGCCGTCTTTTAAAAGCATGAAAGGAGGGATTGATAACAATTGTGGAGGGTAAAGACTAGTTAAATTTACTTATTTTTAATCTAAGTGTTCCTTTTATTATCAGATCTCAAGAGAACAAGGAAGGCAAAGGAGAGAGAATGTGCGGGGCTGAGATTGCCGAATACCATTCTAACAAAGTAATAAAACATGTCGTGAACTCCCTGGCATTTAATATCCAAAAGGACAGCCAGCAATCTCAAGGACAAGATAGCTTAGGAAATTTCCTTTCAAGAAGATAAGCGTGTCCTCCATCGAGGGGCTGTGGACTTGGGCACTCTTTCACATTTTATGGTGACATAGGATGCTTTGCTTATAAATTGAGGAAACAAATCATATCTGTAAGTGCCAAACCATATCTATAAGCTACAGCGTAAGACTGGGGAAAGAAATCTACCTACATGGGCCATTTGGAGAGAAATGAAAGCTTTCTGATTAGGTTTTGTGGAATCTCTTGTTTCTTTGTTTTAATCACAAACAAACAAGAAAGAGAAAGAAGGGAAGAAAACCATTAGCCCACTGCTCTTGGAGAGAGATATCGCCAGGCCCTCAGGACTATCTTTTTCTCCAATACATCTGTTTATATATAATTAAGCACTCTTTGATTTGGGCTCTGCTAGGAAATATATCCAACAACCTGGTCACTAGCCCAAAAGCAAAGAGTGAACATTGAAGGACCTGACCCATATATTTTCAAGGTAGCTTTAAAAGAAATCTCCTTAGAGATGCTCAGTTATCTTACTTCTCTTGGTGTTTCACCCAGCAATGGCCCATATAGCTGCCTAACATCGTTTCCGTGAACCACCTCTCTGCAGCAGTTGGAAGAACTGCACCCAGGAATATGAAAGAGAACCCTACAGGGCGTCCACTTTGCTTTAGGATATAAGAAGACACAAGAGAGTGTCACTCCCACCTCAACAACAAGAACAAACAGACCAATCTACAAAAGAATAACAATTTCTAGCTCCTCAGAGAGCTGGGGTTGTAAAGTAACCTAAACAATTAAAATCATGCCACTCCAAGGACAGAGGAACATAGAACTATTTTATTTCCAAATGGTAAGCCTGAAAATAGAGACTCTCCAAAGGAAGGAAAGGAGAACCCCCCAAGCAAGTTTCCTAGCAAACTAAACCACTTTTTTTTTTGAGACGGAGTCTCAAGCTATCCCCCTGGGTAGAGTGCCATGACATCACAGCTCATAGCAACCTCCAACTCCTGGGCTCAAGCGAGTCTCCTGCCTCCGCCTCCCAAGTAGCTGGGACCACAGGCGCCTGCC
>CAUYQV010028494.1:0-16600 GCA_963574575.1 Galagoides demidoff | reverse complement strand
ATTAAAATTTAGACATGTTGGCTCGGCGCCTGTGGCTCAATCGGCTAAGGCGCCAGCCACGTACACCTAAGGTGGCAGGTTTGAATCCCCAGCCCGGGCCTGCCAAACAACAATGGTGGCTGCAACCAAAAAATGGCTGGGCGTTGTGGCAGGCGCCTGTGGTCCCAGCTACTTGGGAGGCAGAGGCAGGAGACTTGCTTGAGCCCAGGAGTTGGAGGTTGCTATGAGCTGTGATGCCATGGCACTCTACCCAGGGAGATAGCTTGAGGCTCCATCTCAAAAAAAAAAAAAAATTTAGACATGTTTATACTTCGTGTAATAAGGTTAACCCAGCAGACCTTGAGAATAGCCATCATTACACACTCATTCAACAGGTTTTTGCTGTTGGTTGTTTGTTATAGACAGGCATCGTGCTGAGACATTTAAGTAGATCACTTCTAGAGTCCTCCCCATTGCATTGCATGGCAGAATTTCTCATTCGTATTTTATAATTGAGGAGCTGAGGCTCAGTGAGGTTGACCAGCTGCCTCAGGGTAGCAGCATGTTATAGAGTAGAACTCAGATCTGGTTCTCACTTTGGGACCCAGATGCTTCCAACTCCAGATAAGGTTGCTGACAAGGTGATTAGCCAGAAGGGTGAGAGGGAGAGATTGAGCCTTGATTTTCCAATGTTATGTTTAGGAAACACTCTTGCTCTCTCATTTTCTTCCTTTTTTTCTTTTTCTGTATAACTTAATTTAAGATATATAATGTATACACATGGTTTAAAAAATCAAGAAGATATAAAAGGTATTCATTGAGGGATCCCATCTCCTCCCCATTCTCATCCACCCCAACTCTCCCTGTCTTTACTAGTTTCTTATTTATCCTTCTGTGCAAATATATACGGAGACAGGAATGTAAATTATTTACCTTCCTTTTTACACAAAATGTAGTAGAATTCACGTTTCTGTCTCTCTTCTTCTTCTCATACACACGCGCGTGCACACACACCCCTACCTCTGTACACTGCATTTTTATACTTAATAGTATATTGTGAAGACTTTACACATCAGTGCATAGACAATCGCCTCTCATGACCTCATGTTTTTGTATAGTGTTCCATTCTGCAGCTGTACCACAATCTCCTCAGTCACCCTCTATCAATAAGCAGATTGGCTTTAGTCCTTTATGTTATGAACAAGACTGTGGTGAATTGATCAGATCTTTTGTACTCAGGAAGATGTATTTCTGGGATAAGTTTCTGAAAGAAGAATTGCTGGGTCACAGGATAAATATATTTGAATGTAACATTTTGATAAAAATTATTAGAATTTGTTCTATTTTATAATTCCAAAACCAATACATGAAAGGACTTATTTTCCTACAGTTTCACCAACAGAGTATATTGTCAGATTCTGGGGATTTGCCTATATGATAGGTGAGAACTGAGATGTCAGTCATTTTAACTCGAGTTTCACATACCGTGAAAGCATAGCTGAATATCTCTTCATATATGCAAGGGTCAGTTCCATTTTTTCGTCTGTAAACTGTCTGATCTTGTTATTTTCCCATAGTTTTACTAGTTGTTGGGTTTTTATTCTCAATTTGCATACTAGAAAGATTAGCCTATTATCTGTGAGAAGTGTGCAAATACTTTTGTCAGTTTGTCGTTTGTTTCTTTATTTTTATTTTTGTTTTTTAATTTTTTAGTTCACAGGAATTCATGTAGGTTGAATTTTTTGAACTTTTCTTTGATAGTTTCCAGATTTTGATCCATAATTGAAAGACCTCCACATCTAAAGTTATATTAGGATCCCAGTTTAGGACTCTCTATCACAAACAATTGATTTTAGTGAGCACTTCATCTCTAGAGAGTAAGTTCCTTTAAGTGTAAGACTCTTTAGGGGGAAAAATGCAGATAATAACTATGTGATAAGTTAGAAGAGATGAGCATCTTTCTAATTAAGAGTTTCATAGGCGCCTGTGGCTCAAGCGGCTAGGGCACCAGCTACATGCACCTAGGGTGGTGGGTTCGAGTCCAGCCCAGGCCTGCCAGACAGCAGTGATGGCTGCAACAACAACAAAAAAAATGGCCAGGTGTTGTGGTGGGCGCCTGTGGTCCCAGCTGCTTGGGAGGCAGAGGCAGGGGACTCGTTTGAGCCCAGGAGTTGGAGGTTGCTGTGAGCTGTGATGCCATGGCACTCTACCCAGGAGGACAGCTTAAGGCTCTGTCTCAAAAAAAAAAAAAAGTTTCATAGGTGTGCAACTAGGAAACATTTCCTGTCTTACATGAGATAGGGGAGAGCCCATGTAACACCAATGGCCATTTTTATTCTAGACAAGTGACTCTGACACAACCAGCCCCACTGGACGACAGCCAAGTGACGGGCATCTGGATGACAGCACCAAAGACCCCAAGGAAAAGCCAGGAGATTGGAAGACACAATCTCGAAAAAGGACACAAACACTTCCTAACCGAAAATGCTTCTTGACATCAGCTTTTCAAGGCACCAACAACAGCAAAGTGGAGATCTTTAAAAATGAGTTCTGGTCACCTTCTTCAGAGTCTAAGGCAGGAGAAGGGCACAGGAGAGCAATGTCTCAAGATTTGCACCCCTTTTCTGATGCTCAGAGGACTTCCACCTATGATAATGTCCCTGCCACACCAGCATCCCCTGGGGATGAAGCAGGTCCACTGTCTTCCCATGCCTGTGACTCCAGGAAAGATATTCCTGCCAGCCCAAACTCTGAAATGGGGTCAGGCAAAAAGAACTCTGGAGAAGAGGATCTTGATTCTTTGCAGAGGATGGTCCAGGAGCTGCGAAAGGAAATAGAAACACAGAAGCAAATGTATGAGGAACAGATTAAAAAGTAAGTCCCACACAGAGGTGAAGTTCCATACAGAGAAGCACTGGGCGGCACTTAGCTTTCGTCTTTAGAAACAATAGAAACTGTTTTCAACTGCAAGGGAAATCATAATAAAAAGATTTGATTGGGGAAGACAACAGTCAACAGCAGTTAGGCCTGATATGGGTAAAGGGAATGATGAGATAATGAAATTAGCAAATGCTCTAAATTTGATTATGTTTATTAACCTTAACTAGCTTAATCAGCAATTTCCAAAGAGTGGTTCTTTAAGGATTAACATGATTTAATGAATTTAAAGGAACTTTAAACATTTTTCATATAAATGTCACTCAAATGTCATTTGATTTTGCAAATGACAAATATTGCAAATATTTCTCAAGTTCCTCCTCTGTGCTAGGCACCACTCCAGGTTTAAGGGAACAGCAGTGAACAAAAGAGATAAAAGTCCCTACACTTATAGAGTTTTTACTCTAGTGGGGACAGACATAAATATATATATTTATCTATTATTTACATATATATGTACACACACACACACACACACATATATATATACACTGTTTAATAAAATATATGTTATGCCAGCTGGTGGAAAATGCTATAGAGAAGAATAATGGAGGTCAAGAGGTTGGAGAATTCAAGTCAAATGTTCTAATGTCAAATAGAGATGTCAGGGAAGGCCTCCCTGCGAAGGCAGCATGTAAGTAAAGGCAGGAAGAAGCTGAGGGAGCAGGTGCACGGCTATCAGGTAGAGCAGAGCAAGAGCAGAGCAAGAGCAGAGGCCAAGGCCATGAGAAGGGAGCAAGACCAGCACCGTCTCACAGAGGGAGTGTGGAAGTGGCTGAGGCAGGGGGGAGTAAGTGGTAGGAGAGGTGGAAACATCTGGACTTATTCAATCAGGCTTATGTTTCATGAGATCACTGGCTTCCCCCTGGGCACAGGCTGCAGGAGGCAAACAGGCAGGAGACCACCTGGGCAGACTTTGCCACCATCACATGCAAATTCCATAGATACTTGGACACAATTTATTCTGCTAGGTAGATAAAGTATTTTCTTGAAATCTTTTCACACTGTTGATTGGCCAGCAAATTCTTTCTCATGGGAGGAAAACCTCAATCCAGCCATCCCATATCAATATTAGTTGTGAAGTGATAAAGTATCAGTTTGTGGGATTTTCACATTTATGGGTGTGTTTTCGTCCATTAAGGCTCAGGTACCTGAAAGACAGACTTCTGTGAGCCCTCATCTGGTATTCCCACAGAGGGCCACCATCTGGAAGCACAATGTCGCTCCTTTGTCTAAGAACCTGAACTCAATTGCCTACAGCATTACAGGACTTCTGTGGCATCTTGGCAGTAACCCAAGCGGAGAAAAGTGACACAGAAAAGGCTACACTGCAGTCTAATAGGGAGTGTTATTGACATAGCAGAAAAATACTGGCCCCCGCAGAGGTGGCTGGTTCTCCTGCATGGCACAGAAGCCACCTGTCAGGGAAGCCTCCCATGTTAGGTCCCAGCCCACAGACTCCACCTCCCCCACTTGGAACTGGTGGCCAGGATCTAGCCAGTGTCTCACTTGGGATTTCCCCCAGAACCAGAGGGTGTGGAAAACTTGGAGAAGAAAACTAGATTTGCAATGAGGGAGTCAGAAGGAATGAGACCAAATTAACCTCCTCCCTTTAGGGAGGAGGAGGCAAGGCTCTGAAGAGGGGTTGTCCTCTGCAAAATGGGCCAAGGCCTTGAAGATAGAACCCAAAGCATGAGCTCAAGTCTCCATATGGAAATAGAGTGGGCAGGTCATGCGGGGAGAGGCAAGGCAGCACCCCACAGAATGAAAGTCTGAAGCATAATCTCCTCCCCACACACCAGTTCTGAAATCCCCTCCTCTGCCTTAATAAATAGCATATGGACACTCATTTCTAAGGGTTAATTCTGCTTAGCCTGGCAGGCAGTCACCTGGAACTACATCAGGATTTTGGCCAATGACAATGAAAATCCTGTAGGAATTTCAGGAATTCAGAAATCCTTCAGGTCTGCAGATCTTCACCTGGAGCAGGATTCTGAAGTGAGGGTGGTACTGCCAGGACCACTGTTCCCCAAAGGGCACCTCCCCAGGAGGCTCCTAATAAGAGTGGGTGCAGGTATTTGCTCTCCACCAAAGAAGAATGAGGGGGTTCTCAAGTGCACAAAGGTGTGAGGAACCAGAATCTGCAGTTTCTGTTGAGCAGGACTGGTACAAAGTGCTGTAGAGGTAAAAATATACTAAATCCTATGTTAGACCTGAAGGTGGTGATCAAGGGGGAAGGAAGTGCCTAGAATGAATGCCCTGTCTTTCATTCTTTTCTTTCCCTCCTGTAGCCTTGAGAAGGAAAATTATGATGTCTGGGCTAAGGTGGTGAGGCTCAATGAAGAACTAGAGAAGGAAAAGAAGAAATTTGCAGCCTTGGAGATCAGCCTGCGCAACGTGGAGCGCTCCCGGGAGGATGTTGAGAAGAGAAACAAGGCCTTGGAAGAAGAAGTCAAGGAATTTGTCAAATCCATGAAGGAACCCAAGGCTGAGGCTTGAGTGTCCCATGAGCCCTATGGGGACAGCCCAAGGGAGGCCCACTCTGTGGCCTTTCTTGGTGCTACCTGATGACTGGAAAACAAAACTGTTCTCTAAGAGGGAAAAGATATTTTGGGGGAAGACATTTCATTTCCCAGAAAATAAATTAGTGGAGTTTGCAGGGAGATGAGGGTGAACGTGGACAGGTGTGGACATCTGTGATGGCACATGGCTATATTTAGAGGGATTGGGTTATTCTGCTGCAGTCTTAAGCAGAATCAAATGGAACTTTCCATGGCTGGATGCCTATCTCCAGTGGAGACAATGAGGCAGGCCACATCTCACCCAGGCAACAGGCTGGCTCCAATAAAGGCTGGACTGATGTGATAGTTCTTTTGTTTTCCGTGTAGAACAACTCATCTTGTCAGATAGCCTCAGGACATCTCTGAGATCTGGGGCAGAAAATGGTATTTGGCTTTTGAGCGCTCGCTCACCTGTGGGGTGTTGGGCTTTGAGAGGCTGCATCTTCAGAAACCAGAGCCCCATTCTGCCTCCCCTGCCACAGTGCTCATCCGCCAGGTGTTCTCAAACATTATTAGGCTAAGACACACCTATCAACAAACTGTATTTATAAAAGACAAAAATTATATTCAAGTAAAGCAAAAAAAGAAAAAAGGCTATTGCTAATCATACAGCACCTTTGTGAGAAATGGTACAAGACAACTCTTTCCTAGGGAAGATGCATCCATCTCTGGGGCACTTGGTTTAGTGAGCAGGGCACAGGCTGGATTCCAGTCCCCAACTTGCCTTTCACTGGCCACCACTGTGTACAGAGCCGTTGGGAACAAAGGCTTCCCTACTATGATGTGACCCCCTTGTTGTGGGTGTGGACAGCAATAGTCATGAGAGTACTATTTGTTTTTTTCTTTCACCAAAATGCAAATGATTCCCCTGCCCCCAGGACATCAGGCACTAGACAATAGCTGAAAGAGGGACTTTCCTGGCAGACAGCTGATGATTTCTCCTGTGTCACCATCCCTCCATGGGTTGGTTGGCTCTCCTATGTGTTTAATTATCATTCTAAGTAAGTGGTCTCCAACTGTCTTGACCAGGTGTCCTCAAACTACAGCTCGCAGGCCACACGCGGCCTGCCTAGCACATTTATCCAGCCTGCTGGGTGTTTTTGCCTCCATTGCCTGTCCTGCTTAGCAGCTGACTCATCCCAGGGCCCACAGTCTGGCCCTCCAACGATCTGAAGGACAGTGAAATGGCCCCCTGTTTAAAAAGTATAAGGAACCCCAGTCTTGACTGTGTACCCCATCAGTAGAAAATGTTCGTGCATATACTCCCAATATAAATATCTTTATTTATTTATAAATTATATACAGGTACTACTGTATTATTACATTATACATATTGTAAAACATACACAGGACAGAAATGGAATGATGATAAGTTAAAAACAAACATCAATCGGTGTTCTCCAATGTGCTTTCGGCTCTGCAGACCCCGGCCCATGGCTCAGCAGCTATCAACTATACCAGGTCTGTCTTTCAGCCTATTTCTCCCATAAATGTACTTGGAACCCCAGGACTTAATCAGGGGTTTCAAATCTGTGCTTGCCACCGTGAGGGTTCAGCCTTCCCAGCAGTCTTCCCCAGAGGAGGGTTAAGCCTCCTCTGTTCTTCCTTGTTCTCTCTTAATCTTCCTCAATCTGGTTAGTCCCTCGCCTGTGGTCATGACTTATTACACACAGTGTGAAAGGAACAGACAGGAGGGCTGGTGTTTCTTGGTCCATTTCTTAAGGCCCTGCTCCACCAACCCAGCCCTGTGAGTACCAGATTGATGGGTCCCCTTCCAGGCCTGTTTACAGAAGATTGGGGGTGGGAGTTAATTGATCTGGAACATTATTAAGAAAACCAATAAAATATCTGCTATCCTGGGGTTTACTTGTTTTGTAATTACAGAGCAGCAAACATAGGAGTACGTACTGGCCACCTGCTTCATGCTGACGGGGCCTGCAGTTCTGCCAGTGTGTGTCCCATGTTCTCCCACAGTTCCTCACATGGACCATTTGGGCGCTAAAGCAGAGTCAAGAATGAAAGTGGCTGCCATCATGATTCTAAGGAGTGCATTCATCAGAAGGTACAAAGAGGAGGCCTTGAAGTCTGTTCGCTCTGAGGCCTATGTTCTAGGACCTTGGTGGGTCTGGGAGCCCACGCTCAGCCACATCTGGATCCCCACCCCCTCCTGGTCTGGCAATGCCTCCCGCCCCGTCCCTCTCACCAGGATTATGGGGCAGCAGGGCAGCTGTTCCAACTTCAGAAGTACTGGGAAGCCTGGGAGTGTCGATTCCTCTTCATAATCAAAAGAGTTGTCTGGCTTTTTTAAGTTGGTACTACTTAGTCCAGTGCCACCCTCAGTACAAGGAGAAAACAAAAGTCAGAGCTTTTCTCATAGGACCAAAGGCAGACTAAGGAAGAGAATCTGGGGTTGGATGCCACTGTACTCCATGACCCAAAAGGAAACACATGGCAGGGGAGCTCCAGGCCTCACCTGGACCAAGGGGCTAGTTTCTGTAAGGCAATGCCTGGATACTGACCTGCCAGCTATGCTGTTGAAAGCTGGAGCTCCCTTCCATGGACAAGACTCTACTAAATCTGCCTTAGTCTTACCACACCCCATCCTGCCTCCACCCCCTCTTCTGTGGTTCTCAAGCCAAGAACCTACACAGATCTGCAGTGTGCACTTTAAAACCCCTCACCCTCTTCCCTGCAAAGTTTCTTTTCCCTTGCAGCTGCAAGCCTTGTGCATATCAGGGCACTCTTAAGTTTGAGGCAGATGGATGGTTTTCCAATAAGTTTGTACACCAGATAGGACAATTTGTACTAGGGGTCTGGCTGACCCTTTCAGTTGTCTGTGGCCTTCCTAAGACAGCGACTGCTGCATAGGATGTAAGCAATAAAAATTTGTTGTCATTTTGCCCAGCTTCCATAAGTTCTGCTCAGAGGCCCATGCCTTTAGAAAAGCATGGAGGGGGGAGACTCTGAGGCTGCCCAAGGCTGCTGAGCAGAGGAGGACAAGGAGCACAGTGGCACAGCAACTTCTGGCTGGGTTCCAGGGGCTTGGGACCGGAAGATGAATGCACACTAATGTCCTGTAAACTTCTGCATTCCACCACTTCCTCTGCAGATACCAGCAGTGGTTAGGCCAGTGCTCGCCAGGGAGCAGAGAGAATGCTAGGAGGCTGCTCCTGCAATTAATATGGGCTGCATGTAGAAGGATCACCTGAAACCCTTCCCCTCTCTGGAGAAAGCTGGGCGGAGGGAGCCCCAAGGATGGATGGAGCTCCAGCTGCCATTTGAGGAGCCCAGGCTGCCATAGGCTAGCAGTGAAGAGACTGGAGCCCAAGAACCTGTGACTCAGAAGACTTCCCAGGGCAACAAATGAACAGAGAATCTCAACGTCCATCTGCAATTATAATTTCTACTTCTGATGCTGGACAATTCTCTTAGTCTCATAGAATAACAGAACAGGAAGATACTCTTGAGTTTATCCAATCCAACCTGTTCATTTAATGGACAGGGAAACTGAGGCCCAGACATGTAGATGGAACATCCACTGCTCACACGGGAATGAGGAAGAGCATTGAAGGAGGTGACTTTTGAGGGCTTCTTTAACCTACCATTCAGTGATCCTTGGCTTCTTCTCAAGGGTTCTTTCCCCAAAACTGCAATGATGGTGTGAAACCCTTTGAACAACAGTTGCTGAGTGCTTCCAGAACAAAGCTTAAGACCCACCTACTATGATGCTGTTTTTCACCTGCTTTGTATTACTGATACTTTTCTGAGATAGTGGTTCTAAGTCTTGACAGCCCAAAAGAATCGCTTTAGCATCTATTAAAAAGTTCCGATGCTCACATTTCATTCCGTATCAACTTGTATCAGTATTTCAGTATAAGGGCCTAAGTATTGTTAAATAGTTCTAGAACTACTAAGTTTGGCATTAATTCTACCAGCTTCTCTTTCCTGTCTCCAGTGGACTCAGACAATGTCCTCTGGTCCTCTGTTCATGCCTCTTTATCATGTGTTCATTCTTCAGGAAGAGCCACCCCTAAGAGACAGTGAATAGAAATATATGTTATACGCCCATTTTTCAGATGGAGGAAAGTGAGCCCAAAGATGTTCCAAAAATTCTCAATACAGGATGGCACCTGTGGCTCAAAGAAGTAGGGCACCAGACCTATCTATATGCCAGAGGTGGTGGGTTCAAACCCAGCCGTGGCCAAAAAAAAAAAAAAATTAAAAAGTAATAAAAATTCTCAATAGAACAGTAGCTTAGTCATGAACAAGGCCAGGGATTTTGAGACTTCCTTAATAACATAGGAATACTGATAACTTGCTTTAGGGTTGATGCCATCCATAGGCAAAGATGGTAAGCACTCAAGGTCCTGATTTTATTAAAGAGTCCTAAGAATAGCTCTGATTAAAACCATCTTCCTTTCAAAGTAGTATTAGATCAAGAAATCCTGACCTGTAGCCCTTGGACTAAATAGTGGTATTTCTGGGAGATAACCACAAATGCCATCTTTACATTAGTTATCAGATCCCTAGCCAAGAGCAGTGTAATGAAGGATTGAGAGCCTGGCTGGATAAGTTGTGTTGTGGGTGGATAGATCAAGAGTACAGATGGCACCAAGGAACACTGCAGTGTGAGGCCCTGGCCACCTGAGATGGAGTGAGGGGGCAGAGGTCAGGCCTGAAAAGCTGCAAAGGGGATTCAGACTGCAGGATGGAAGAATGGTTTGTCCCCAGGCACACCTGCCACCTACGTGGTCAAAGTTCCTTGCTGCTTTCTCTTCTCTTTATCAATCCTCCCCGAGGCTGAGACCCACAGTGTTGAACTTCAGACTGCATCCTTGATCAGTATCAGTATCAATGTCATAACAATCACCACCATTAATAAGCAACAAATATCATTTATTTTCTGTCAGGCACTGTGCCAAGCATTCTGTGCCTGTCACCTTCATTAAATCTCAAATCAACTCTTCTGATCACAGTCAAACACATTTTCCTGGGGTCTGAATGCAGCAGAGCTCTTGTTTGAAGAACATCTGTCCAGTTTGTCCAAGGCTATGTTGACCTTGTCCTCATGCAGGGAAGGAACTCAAGGAACGTAGAAAATGTGTCTTAGTAGAGATAGACTAAAACAAAATTTCCATGGACTTTTTTTTAAAGTAAAGAAGCTTTGTAGGGGTTCAGGCAAGAAGAGCTAATTGTGCCTTTTCTGACTCATTATCAAGGTGGAGAAATAGCTACAGGCAGCCGCCTTCCCTGCAGCCCCAGGTTATACCCACCTGCATGCCCTGAGAATGGCTAAGAGGCCACATACCTATGTATCTCCAGGTCCTGGCCTGGAGTCAATTCAGCACTTCATGTTATCAGCTCTGCCCTCAAAAGACCTCTGGGGAATAACTCTACAGAGATGGAGGTCTCCTCCGAGCCTCTGGTTCTCAAGATGGTATGTTGGATACGTTTGAAGGATGTCCTGGCAAGGAGACCTTTGAGAGAGTCCACATAGTGGACTCTGAGTGAAGGGCCTGGTGTTGGTGGGAGGCAATAGTGCCGGCTTTCCCCATCCCTTCCTCATCTTCAGATATGGCTTTGTGGAAGTTCACAGCCTCAGACAGCCTGTTCTGACTGGGGGCTTTCAGCTTCTGAGCAGAGGGCATTGGAATATCTTCAGCTTGTTTCACCTGCTCTGTTTCCCAAACACTTCTGGAGGGTCGGCCAGCAGAGGAAGAGTCTCCATGTGACCACTTCGGAAACAAGTCCCTCTCCTTAGAGAGATGACCTGGTCTTGCCCTCTGCTTCTTGTGTTTATCATTGCCCACTTTTTGGTAAAGATACAAACCCCTGTTTCTCTTAAAAGTAACCCCTTCCCTGGCAGCAAATGAGGGCAGTGGTTTGCTGTGAGTCCCTTTTCTGGGACAGAGCTAGATGAGCCCAGAGCCCAGCAGGCCTGGGGCTGGGCACAGACACAGTCTATGGGAACTTGAACTGGCTCAGCAGGACACAGGTGATCAGGATTAGGTACTGCATCTGTCTTAGGGCTAAATGTTAACCTTCCATGAACAACCAATCCCAATCCAAAACTCACACTCTGCCTGATGAGTTTACTCACCTGTTGAAATGGTTGTTCTTAAGCAAAACCAACACCCTCAGAGCCCCAGCTCTCAGCTTTAAGTGTTTCATCTAGGATGTCATTGTACTGGGCCTAACTATGTGCACTTCAGTGGTTTGGCTTGGTCATCGTGCGTCCCATTCACTCGGTGGCAGTCATCATTGTGTGCCTCCATGACTCTTCTAAAAGTACTGGAATACATTTCAGATTCCATTCAGATACACTGAAATACAACTCCCAGAGAATTTTGGAGTTACTGGAAAAATGAAAATCATATGGCAACTGCCATGCCAATCTTGACATAACTATGTTATTTTTACTTAATACAATTTGCACCCAAGATACAGCAAAATGTTATTACACAGATTCCTCCTCCTACAGTTAGTGGCATTATGGAAGAGCTACACTTGACTAAACCCACTTTTATTTTATTTATCTATTTTTACTGTCCTGTCCTGGGTAGACATTTTAAAAAATGATTTGTTGTGTTTTTTTTTTTTTTTAGCATTTCTATTCCTTAAGTGTGGTTTTTTCTTCTTTACCTGCAATGTCTTAATTAATTCTCATAGCAAACTATGAGATAGTTGTTACTATCATCCCCATTTCACAGGTAAGGAAGCCATTTACCCAGGATCATGGTTAGTACCCTATTTCTAAGAGACAATATTTTTTTCCATGTCCATACTTTTGAAATTCAGTATGTATTTTATAATTAACTGGTTCATTTAAAGTGGAACCAATTACAAATTGGTAGCTACTTAGAAGTGAGAAAATATATTAAGTGACGGAGGCTAGCACAGAAACAGCTACCTGATTCTATTTCTAGATCATCCAATCACAATGGCTTGAGTGCCAAAGGAAACATTCACCTGATATCTGAATAATGACCCTAAAAATAATAAACCAGCCCACATTTGAATAGAGGGTGACAACACACAGTGTTCCTACATACTTGATGCTATTTACTCTGTTAGAACCACGAACCAGTTTGGTCAGTTCCATTAGATTGATGTATCTATTCTTTGTAGAGAATCATTAATTAAACCCAGCATCATTTACAAAGCCTCCGGCTTTTTGTTTCTCCAGTGAGGTTTTTTTCAGGGCACATTTAAATAGTCAAGAGCTGAGACATCAGCTGTCCACACACAGGAGAGTCTGACATTCCCAGAAGTCTGAGCACACAGGGCTCGGGCTCCTGCTGTGCTTCCAAGGAGAGGCACCAAGTCAGTTGCCTTGGCTTTTGTCCAACTGGGGAGAGATTCTCCCTATGGGTTATTGGTAATGACAACATGTATCTAGTGTGAGAATTTTCTGCCTTCTGATGATCCCCTCATATTCCTCATAGAAATGTTTCCAAACCTTATCAGAAGGCTTTTCTTTATATAATAAACTCTTTGAACAATGGATTCCATGCTCAAATACGGTTGTAAAACCCTGCTCCCCTCAAGACTCACAGGTAGGGTAGCCAAATCATATTTGTAGCCTAATTCTTAAGTCTGTAAGATGAAAATCCCCTGTTTCAAAACTATCCCCCAAAATCAGCAAAAATTGCTTATAAGGGCCATAGCATATAGCTCTATGGGTATACTCTGGTCACTAAGGTATAATTATAAGGCAAGGTAAATGACGGGACCAAGAATGCGGACCACTGCATTGGCCACAGTGATGGCTGTTTTCTTCTTCTGGCATCCCCATTTAAATTGCTATTTTAACTTTTCATCTACTGTATAGTTTAATTTATAGAATTTAAATCCATTTTACAAATAAAAGTAGAAATTATTGTATTACTAATAATAATAATCACTAACATTTATTGGGGCTAACTATTGCCTGCCAGACTCTTCTAAGCTTCATTTGTATGAACTGAGTTAAGCCTAACAAAAACCCCAGGGCCAGATCCTATACTCGTTCCCTTTAACCAAAGTTACTTGCTTCTGCTTTTGCTCCTGCCTTTGGTAACACGTGACTCTGCAAACTGTCCTGTTCCCAAGGGAACACATTTTTTTCCTGGCAGCTTTTGGGGTTGGGGATGGAGTTAGAGCATATTTAGGGCACTTTTAAAAACTCTCCAGTAATTAGGTGAATCATTCGTCTGATAAAATGGCTTTTTGGCAAATTTGTCTGTTTTCACATATTAATAGTCAAGCTGGGCCAACTTGAAACGTAGGGATTACTGGAAACCACAGTGAAGTGAGGAGAGAGACAACAGCGTAACTGAAGTTCACACCTGCCAGGAAAAGAAAGAATGCCAGGCAAGGTGGAGGTGCTTCCTGGGTCACCCAACTAAAGGGCACAGCTGGCAGAGAGACAGGGTGGCCCAGCAGTTAGAAACCCCACAGAGAGGGTCAGAGAGAGGCGAGGCTGAAGGCAGAGGGGTATGCATTGCAGGGAGCCAGCCGTGCTCACTGATGGCTCACCCAGGGAAAGAAGTCTTTTCCCCCATGCCCAGACACAGCCAGGGCTGCATCAGTCTGTAGTGGGCACAGCTTTCAGCTCACACCCAAGAGCCTCTCCCTCAGATGTCCCAGGATAGCAGAATGAGGAAGTTCAGGAACCAGGCACACCACCATAAAAACTCAGGGACAAGAGGAGATTCAGGGACTCAGCTCTGCAGACATTTTCCAAAGAGCCAGTCTTAGGATAGCTCTTGATTAGTGAATGGAGCCATGATGCTGATGATGATGATGACTTACAGCAGAGAAGATCTCTTTGTAGATAAAGAAGTCACCATCAAAAATAGTAATGGAAAGAATGAGTAGGCTGCAAATTTGACGTACAGACTTCCAATTCTAAACTAACTCCCCTTCTCTAGTCCGGGTGGTAGATGACACTGATTAAGTTTGAACACAGGTATCACCTTGGAAGGACTGCACCAAGGTTTTGAGTATTAGCCAACTTCAAAATAGGCTGTCCCTGTAATGGAACCATTGTCCTACTCTGCCTCCTAAGCCCTTGCCTGCCTGTACAAGCTCAGATACCTTCAGTGGGTGCAGTGAGTTCCTGAGGATGATCCATCCAGAAGCCCTGTGTGGGACCTGAGCCCCTACCATGTGCACATCTCTGTCCCCATGGGAGGTGCTGTGTTAGCTCAGCACGTTCCTCTGCCCACGCTTACTCTCCTTCCCTGCAGCCCCAGGACCAACACCAAGACAGTGCAGCAGGAGGTCAGCACCAGCTGCTTTGCAGGATGTCTTTTCTGTGCATATATTTGTGCCATTAGTTGACTGGCAATATAAGTGTCAGTCACAGTCACCCTGTGAGACATCACACTCTTCCCTGTAAAACTGGGACAAAGGCGAGACCTAGCCTACTCCCTGCACAAGATGGTTTTTAGGAAGAAATAGGCTGGGACACATGAAAGGGCTACCCCATACCAGTGTCAGCTGCTGGCCTGAGGATTCAGGCAGATTGCGCTCCCCAACCCCTGGAGTGAGGAGTTCCCCTGAAAGCAGCTTTCCACCCCATTTCCCTATCCGCATGCTGTTCTCACAGTGAGACCTGCCACTGGGCAGTCATCTCCCAGCAGGGCAGAGATTCTTCCCAGCAACTCTGAGTATGTGGGGCTTGAGGGTAAGGGCCCATGTCACAGTGAGAGCATCTGGGCCTCTGATGCAGACTGAGAAAATGGGATTATGGCTGCACATAAAGCCACTGTGGGACGTTTCAAGTCCCACTGTGCGCATGATAAGCTCCCATTTCAGCTGTGCACTGACAAGGCAGTGGCAGGCCTGCGGACTGGGGCCTCCACATTGCTTTCCAGGACCCAGGTTCACATGGAGCATTTGGTGTAGAGGAACAGCCTGGAAGAGATGCAGAGGCAGACTTACGCCTGAGCTAGAAGCCTAGTGTGCCAGGGCTCACAGGCAAGGTGACCTAAAGCATCCAACAAGCAGACTTCACTAATAAAAAAAAAAACAACCTTTCAAATGTTCTTTAACAGGCTTTTTTGGGAGGGGGAGAGATAGATTCTCACTATGTCACCCTCCATAGCGTGCCATGGCATCACAGCTCACAGCAACCTCAAACTCTTGGGCTTAAGCTTGGGCTTAAGTCCCAAGTTGGGACTACAGGAGCCCACCACAACACCTGGCTATTTTTTGCTGCAGTTGTCATTGTTGTTTAGCTGGCCCAGTCTGGGTTCAAACCTACTAGCCTGGGTATATGTGGCCAGTGCCTATGCACTGAGCTACAGGCACCACCTCTTAAAAGCCATTGTTTCAAAGCAGTCCCAAGTGGAGAACAGTTAATACTTGACATTTATGAGAGACTCTGGAGTAAGAATTACCTGAATTGGAATCCCAGTATCATTTTGCATTCTGCATCAATTAAAATTGTCAGGTAAACTCCCAATATTGGTATATTCATTTACTAGGGCTTCCGTAACAAAGTATCACAGACTGGCCAGCTTGAGCACAGAAATTTATTTTTAATCACGATTCTGAAGTCCAAGATCAAGGCATCGGCAGGGCTGCTTTCTTCTGAGGCCTCTCTCCTCAGCTCCCTGATGGCCAGCTTCTCCTTGTGTGTTCTCACGGTTTTCCCTCTGTGTTCATGAAAATCCTAATCCTTTCTCTATAAGGACTCTAGTCATGCTGGATTAGGGCCACTAATAAGACAATGACCTTTTACCTTAATTACATCTTTCAAGGCTCTGTGTCCAAATACAGTCACATTCTGAGGTACTTGAGGTTAAAGACATCATAAGAATTTGGAGGGAGACAATCCAGGCCATAATCTTTGGTAAAAATTTTAGCACTGCCAGTCCTTCCGTGAAAAGGGGTCCCCATCTTTGAGAACCACGGAAAGTCTTAATAGCTTCATAAGTAAAACCATGGGTCATTGTTTTAAATCTTCTCTTGCAGGAGAAGAATAGGATGAGAACGCTAATATCTTGCTACCCCCTGGATATCGTGAGAAAGGCACTGGATGGGGGTCAGGAAGCCTGGCATTTAAGTGTAATAGTCAATAGTTTTTAATTATGAGATTATTTATTAATCTATCAATAATAATAATTTTGTATTAG
>CAUYQV010028493.1:0-11064 GCA_963574575.1 Galagoides demidoff | reverse complement strand
CCAGCAGGGATAGGAGGTGTCCAGTTTTTAGGGGGTCTCTCCCGTGGGATAGAGTGGGAGGAAGTTTGAACTCTGCTTGCTTGTTTGCATGGAGTAAACTGTGAGCCCTTGTTGTGGGAGAGGGGACTCCCATCCTCTTGGTGGTGGATTTTGTACCTTTTGGTTGTATTTTTGGAGTCACAGCTCACCTCAGGAAGGTTGAAGTGTGCGCTTCAATCTTCTCTCTTGGCTCTGCTCCAAATCATCAGCTAACTTGCTAAACTTCTGCCCTTTAAGCCTCCTGCTAGATGGCAGCTTCTATAAAAAGCTGGCTGCAGTCCACCATCTGGGCTCCGCCCCCCATTGGTCCACTTTTCAAACTTAATTCATTTTAAATTTCCTTTGAAACATGATCCAATTCATCTTAATGAGAGTTTTTGGAAGAAGGCAGTCCATTTAAATATTGAAAACCTTGCTATTTTTATTGAAATGCCTTTTTCCTTTCTCTTTCGTTAAGCATTTTAGATTCGAGAACTGTGCAACTTCTTGTTTTTTTTTGTAGAAGTAATTAGGAATTCTTTTGGTGTACTCTAGAATTATCTTTTTTCCTTCTCCTTCCTTTTCCTACTTCCTATACAATGCTTTTAATTAATAGATAAATGAAATTTACATATTTAAATAATATTCTACCTTAGTCTTCCGTATCTTTTGCCAACTGTGGCTAATGTCATGATTTGATATATTTATTCACACTCTCATGAATATGGTGCTATATAAGAAATTGTAAATTTTAACTTGATAAATCACAAGTCTTTTTCTTTTTTTGCTCTAAGTGTTTTATTGAAATGGGCTACACCAGATGTGAGCATAGAACATTTGTTAAACACTAAATATGTGAAACACAGTTTCTTATAAATATATTGTTGTAGAAAAGAGAGGCTACATTTGTTATGAAAGATGTTAGCCTCCTCCCAAGCTGTGAAAAAGTAGTGAATTACTACTATTATGTAGGTTGGAAAAAGCTACTAGTGTGGAGAAGGGAATGAACTAATATAGTTTAAAACCATGTCCCTAGGAGCCTCTAGAGACCAAGAATTCAGAGGCTAAATTGTATTTACAACTTCTAGAGGAGCCACATATTATAGTGGTTTAATTTCAACCATGTAAAGTCTGATCACTTTGGGAAAAACTGAAGTGACTTTAAAGGTTCTGTAGTGCTTGTGTTCTAGCCTGAGGCAGTCACATTTGTGCATAATATAAATGAAAATTGATTTCCCTGCTAGAAAAGGAGGTTAAAGAATTCATTCAGGTAGTATCATGGCCTGTTCTCTGAGCTACATATGCATATAGAGCTATTTACTTGGCATTGCTTCTTAAATAGCTTAATATCTCAAAATCAAATGCCCAAAATAGAATTCACAGAATCTAGGATGTTCCAACATTTCAAATCTGGTTCTTTTCACATATCTTCTCTGTTTTCTGCATGACACCACCATGGCTGCAGTTGCATAGTCCCAAAACAAAATTACCCTTGAGACTTTGTTTTTCATTACTTCTGCACATAATCTGTCACCAAACCCCATTTATTTTACCCTTTCTAAAAATCTCTTGAAACTAGTCATTAATTTTCATCTCTAATTAGCTAAACAATTTAAGCTTTCATGAATTTTCCTTTGGAATAAATAAAGCATTAGCCTTCTGAAAGGATCTACTTTAATTGAGTCTCTCTTTTTCATTGATTTATAACAGTCCAATCAACAGTAGAATGGATAAACATATTGATAGTGCAACAACATAAATGATTGACAAATATGTTATGCTCAGTGGAATGTTAATATAAATATTATGTAGTGTATTTATTATTATTCCACTTATATGAAGTACTAGACAAGGTAAAATTAACCTAACATTATAGAAATCAAATAAGTGGTTGCTTCTGGGAGTTAGGGATTGACTGGGAATTTTCTGTCATGATGAGACTGTTCTGTGACTTGATATGCATTCATCAGAACTGATTTAATGGGACCCCTAAGATGTGAGATTTTGTTGCATATAAACTATATGTCAATAACAATAGTGCATTATCAGATAATTTGCCACCTTGCCCTGCCACACAATTCAATGGTTTCTATTGTTATTAAGATATATCTAAAAATTTCAATGTGATGTATAATCTCTGGGTCTTGCTTTCCTTTATATTCTCAACTCTCACCATACATCCTGCATTCCAATCATTCATTCTAATCATTTTCTGTTCTATTAATTTTTCAAAATGTTCTTGTGCTCACTGGATCCAGTTTCTTTTGGCCTGAATTTCCCTCTTCCCTCCATGATTTGCCTCATTAACTGATATTTGTTCTTCATATTTCAGCTCTAATATCACTTCTTCAGAGAAGCCTTCATTAACTTCCCTAACTAGGACAATTCCTTCCATTAGAGCTACTAAATGTTCCTGTCATTCATACCTTTAGCATTCTTCCAGGTTTTTTGTTTAAATAGTATTATTTTTTTAATAAATCATTCTTGGTTTTCATACTATGTCTTTATTCTGACATGGTATATGCCTATTTCTGTTTATCATTTTGTTCCCAGAGCCCAAAACAATGTATGTATTCCATATTTGTTAATTGAATGAATGGATGAACGATTTTGAAAGATGGGTTTCTAGTCTTTGGTATATTACATAGGACAAAGGAGCCTTATATTGAGTGAAATAATAATCATAAGGAAACACATGATGAAAATCATTCAAAAAAGGTATAGGGAGTTGACATTGGTGTCAAGATGTTATAGTGAGTTTGATGTGGCACAAACAAGAAGGGGGAGCAGAAATTCTGCCTCACTGGAGCTATGCCATGGATCTGTGATTCTCACATTTAATAAAATGTTAATAATAGTCATCCTCATGTGAGGAACAATAACTAAAGCAAAAGAATATTTAAGAAACTGAGGCCACTAGTTAGAAAAGTAAAACTAAATAAAAGTCATGGGGAAACTTGCTTTGTCTCAGTAGCTGGAGAAACATTCTAGTCATTTAACTTTTCTGTCTGTTGTATCGGCTGTCTCATAAGCCATGGAACCCTCTTACAGAAATTATTTAGATATTATCTTCATTTCCATCTGTGAATGGTATTACAGTATAATTTCTTACTTTGGGTGGGAAAAAATACAAGATGAGCAATCTTTATATGCAAATTTCCATGATTTTTAAGACGTAATGTTTTATCCTTTGGGCACAAATTATCTAGAGGAGAAAGTAAAGTAGTGTATTGTGAATGACCTAAAGGTACAGAAATAATATACTACCAGACTTGTGAAGTGCAAAGATCAGTTTTGACTAGGGAAACCAAAGTATTTTTATTAGAGGACGTGACATGTGACCCAAGACTTCAGGGTACATAAAGTATTCAATGGAAGACAAAGACAGAAAAAAGTATTTGTGGTAAAGTGAATAGCAAAAATAAAGATATGGTAGTAGTGGGAATGTACACATTCAATTAATAGTATTAGTTTAGTATGGTTGAAGCATAGAATGTATTCTCTGAGGTTCTTGAGAGATAAGCTTGAAAAATCAAACCACAATGATACAGATTTAAAATTTGGAAGTCTCTAGAAATCCTCTAGTTCAACCCAACTCACTTTATATAAATATACTTAAAGGCCTGAAACACAAATTGACTTGACCAATGTTACCTTGCTCCTATGTGGCTGGGCACATTTTTAAACCCAAGTTTATTTGACTCTAATACCAATGGTTTTATATTATTATTATCTTATACTATATTGTCGCTCCACCATACCTCACTTCCATACTCAGAATAGCTGTGAGTGAAAGATCCAGGAATTTGGTCTTTTACTTGACACATAATTAGACTTACGAAAAGATTTTGAGCAAAGAGTAATATTACTAGAGCTGTGCTTTACAAATATTCATGTTATAGTTGAATAAGGAAATAGGAAAATACAAGGAGAAACTTAAATTTGAGAGCGAAGCTGCCTTCAGCATGGCGTACTATTTAAATTGTATACTGTTAGAATTATACAGTGTGGCTCAGCGCCTGTGGCTCAATTGGCTAAGGCGCCAGCCACGTACACCTAAGGTGGTGGGTTCGAATCCCCAGCCTGGGCTGCCAAACAACAATGATGGCTGCAACCAAAAAAAAATGGCCTGGCATTGTGGTGGGCACCTGTGGTCCCAGCTACTTGGGAGGCAGAGGCAGGAGACTCCCTTGAGCCCAGGAGTTGGAGATTGCTATGAGCTGTGATGCCATGGTACTCTACCCAGGGGGATAGCTTGAGGCCCCATCTCAAAAAAAAAAAAAAAGAATTATACAGTGAATAACAAAATATGGGACTAGAGATCAGGAGAGTTGTTAATTCTAGAGAAATATATCTAGGAGTCATCCAAATGAAAGTGATAGAAGGTTCAAGACATAGAGTAAATGCCCTTGACAAAGAAAAGTATGGTACACAAAAAGTGGAAAGACCAAAAGATAGAACTTTGGGGAGTATTCACATTTCCATGTGGAAAAAGAAACCAGTGATAGAGACAATGAGTGGATAAATGAGAGGAAAGAGGAAGAGTAAAACTTGTCACATAAAACCAAGTTTTAAGAAAGATGGACTTGTAGGATAGTGTTCTATGGTACAAAGAGATGGAAAAAGATAAATGTCAAGTAAAGGCTGTGGATGAGACATTCACAAAATACTTTAACAATGCTTTTGTATTTGCAGAGTAACACTCTGACCCAGATAGAGAAAAACCTTTCCTCTTTTCTGCTTCAATGGAACTTCAGCCTGTTAAAGTAGATAATTGCTCAGCTGTCATTGAGGCCACCAGCTAACACGGGGTCCTAAGTATATCCAAAAACAGCTTAGTGAACTGTCATATCTGAAGCATAGCAGCTGCTGCTGCATGTTACACAAGGGAACGTGTATCTTTCATTTTATTGCATTCAATGTGCTAGTCCGTATGTAGAGAACAATTGAATGATATGCTGCTGTGAACTACTCTTGCTTTTCTGGATTGGATTTCTCTGATAGCTATCCTACTTTTACTCAATAGATTGAATTGTCAGGGTAAAGAATTCATAATCTTCAAAGGTCCTTTTTGCTGTTTTCCTCTTTTTTTTTTTTTTGGAGATAAAAAAGGCATTTTCTTTTTGTTTTTCCTTTTATATTAAGTCATTAATACATAGCTCATAAATACATTTATGCCATATAGGATTCAATGTGTTCATTATTTGTACAAATTGGAATGCTTACATCCTACTAGGCAATATAGCCTTCACCTCTTTTACTCAATTATAGGATTAAGATATTTATGTTCTACACCTGGTAAATCCAACTTGGACTTGCAATATGTTCCACAGGTGTGATCCCCCTACCAACCCTCCCTCTATCATCCTGCCCCCCTTTTATTTTCCAGTATTTATTTGTTTTTACTAAAAAGATAAAAGTAATGCTGGTATTTTCACTGTAACCTATAGTATGATTAAGAAAAGACAATGTGGGGTGGTGCCTGTGGCTCAAAGAGTAGGGCTCTGGCCCCATACCAGAGGTGGTAGGTTCAAACCTGGCCATGGCCAAAAACTACAAAAAAAAAGATTATGTGATTATGACTGATCACTTCATTTTATTTTATTTTATTTGATTGGCATTAAGTTTTCTTCCCCCTGCCCTACCACAAATTTTTATATATTACATAACACTTGTGGAAACTTGATGTTAAATATACATTAAAATTATTATAATGGAAATAAAGTACCTTCCTTTACACCACAGTAGACCCACTCCTGTCTCATCTGGGTGACTTAAAATGCAATTTCTATATGTCATAAACCTTGAAATTTTTTTTCAAATGGTGTAAATATGTGTACATGTGTATAAATCTTCATCAGCTCACTATATAATGATATTTACAGAATCATAACCTAGAATTAAAGTGGAGCTATTTCACAGAGAACAGAACAAAGTTGGTTGGCTTAGAATTAGCACTTTTTTAGAATTAGGACAATAGCATCAATTTTCCACTTTTTCAAAAACATTTCCTTTCATTAACAAATCATCAAATCACATTAATACACAAGTACATGAGGTAGTCTGAATTTTAAGAAATCCAGGTCTGGGATCATAGGTCTAGTTAGTTAATAAGTGGAACATATGAGATACAGTCCTTGCCCCTTTATTATTTTGAGTTGATGGTTTTAGTCAAGGGTGATTTTGCCCTTCCAGAGATATTGACATTGTCTGGAGATAATTTTGGTTGTCACAACTGGATAGTGGATGGGTGATGTTATTGGTATCTAGTGAGTAGAGGTGAGACATATTTCTAAATGTCTTATGATGAACAAGACACCCTCCAAAAACAATTATCTGCCCTGAAAATGTGAATAGAGCAAAAGTTGATACACCTTGGCTAGATCTCTGTTCTTCAGACACAATCCTTATTTCTTCAGTTGCAGTATTCTCACAAACATGTGGTACATATTACTAGGGGATCTAAAGATGCCAGTGCCAATATCTCCGTATAAATCTTTCCAATTACAAGAAGTAAGGTTGTAGTGAGGCAATGTTAGAAAACTTGAAGCTTATATTGAGCTCCCATTATATACCAGACACTCTATTAAGTGCTTTGCATTATATTATATTAATTAATTCTGACAAAGAAACCTTAAGAGGCGGGCCATATTGACAGATGATCAAAGTAAGGCTCAGAGAAGTAAGAATAACTTCTCAAGGTTATACTTTTCAACAGCAGAATTTGCATGCCACAGTGCATGTTCTTTTCATGAAACTGGAAAAGCCACACAAAGATACGTCATATATATCATACTGTGTTGGCACAATATTCCTATATGAAAGCCTTCTCATTGTAATTCAGCAAAAGTACTGAAAAATTGCTTGCAAAAACTGATTAAAGAACATATCAAATTCTGTCTTGTCTTCGACAAAAAAAAAAAAATAATAATTGAAGAGAGGCTGACAATCTTGCCTTTATAAAAGGCAATTTATTGTTCAGTGAAAGTGAAGGTCTTTTCAAAGCACAATTCGCTTCACATTACTAGATTGGAACAAATTGCATAATCTCTATAGTCCTTTTCCAGTCTTAAGAGTATGTGGTCACCCAAGTTTCCTTATCCCCCTGAATTTCTGTTACTTAAACCGCAAATGTGTATTTCATAAAACAGCCAAATATTTAACAGTAGGCACTAAAAGAAACTCAAGGAGATAGACAAAGATGGAAGGAGAAAACATGCACATGTTTAAGAGTGTGTTTTTAATCTATTTTAGGGAGTACCAAATTGTGCCTATATTGGAGGTATGATAGTGAAAATTAATTTACAATATTTTTTGAAATAATTTTTAGAAACAATCTATATGATATGACCAGTTTAATTAGAATTCCTATATCTTACCATCTTGAAGACTGGTAACAAAATCAACAAAAACCTAAAGGGTAAATTTCTTTTTCATAGTGTGTCTAGGTATCCAGCATTTAGATAAGAAAAGAATGGAGAGGAAGAATATTTCTGGCAGCATATTCTTACACTAGGTATTTTAAGTCCACCGGGGATCCATAAATGAAAAGTTTTAATCCCCAGATTGCTTTTAACCAAAATGCCCTAGGAAACAAACCACACTCTGATGCACAATGCTAGCAAGGCCAAAGAAAAAGTATTCATGTAATGCTGCCATTCCGGTTTTTAAAATAATTTTTTCATCTGGCTCTAAATTCCTGCTGTGATAAAGGAAAAATAAAAACAGCATTGAAATTGGAATGTGAGAGATTGCAAAGAGACTGCTGTTTATATTTTAGAGTTAATTTAATCTGGACTCAGAGAGGGGGAAAAGTAACTCTTTATCTCTGAAATACCCTAGAGTTGCACACAAAAAAATCAAATATTTGAGTTCAATTTTAAACACAGGAACTAAAAAATATATAAAGTCAAGAAATGTGGTATTTCACTGTCTCGTGAAGCACAGCACTGAATGCCTCTTATAGGCATAAGATTGGCCATTTCTGAGGTCCAAGTATAGAGCCCATTAGGATCTTATTTAAATCCTTTACAGTCCTTTTTTTTTTCGATTTGCATTGTTTTTAAATTGAAAATCTACCATATATGTTGATAACTATAATTTAAAATACAATAGAACTACTTTCAATTGTATTGGAATGAGACTTTATTAAAAGTATGCATTAGAAGTTTGATATTCTTCCTATTGACTTCTAAAATCTAGGTAAGTTTTTGTGAGTGAAAGGTAGAAAAAATGGCTCACCCCAAATATTTACAAAATGAAAAAGATTATCACAAAATTCACCAATGCAAAATGCAAAATGTCCTTACATTTTATATTAATGTCATCTCCTGCTACTTTCTAGTATGTATCTGTTGTTCTCAAGAGACTCATATTTAAGTAAAGTTATACTATGTCCTCAGAGTAACCTATGGCAGGCTGACAGCCTATTGAGGAAATCCTGCACAGTGAATATTTATGACACCTCTGATTATTTAAAAATGTATTGAGCTTTAACTTTTATTATGATCCTTTAAATGCAGGCTATGTACATGCATATATGGATGTATAAACATCCTTATACACTATCATGTCACTTCACTTAAAAAACAGAAAGTTCCATCTTTATTAAGAACAATATAGTAGATTATTTTTTGAACTTCTCCAGCAGTGTTTCTGTGGAATGGGAATTATCATCCAAATGACTAAAACTCCCACATAGATGATGTAAGATATGTATTATGCATTTGACAAGTTAATTATAAAAATGAGGATGATAACAGTAACTCTTGATATGTCAATTTAAACTATAAGTATTATACAAATAGCATAAAATTAAAATTTAAAATAATAGTCATTAGTGACCACTAATAGTAAATGAAACAGGTAGAAAGCTAAATGTTATAGCCTACAAAATTATATCTATAGGTTGATTTTTGAAAACTCTTTGATATTCAGTGTTCAAGAATCAGTTTAAGTAAAAACAGACACAAACACATTTCATAAGGTTAATATGCGTGATTTGCATGCAGAATGCTTGGCTAATAAAGAAAATTAACTATGCATAATACTTGATCATAAGGATTCAAATGGTCATTTAAAAAGTAGCCTAGCACTAATCATATGTGACCATGAGGAAAACTTGACTCACACATGTTGGCATAAAAATATTAGAATACAGGCATTTGAAAATGTTCTTTCTCCAGATAAGACTATTCTCAAGAATCAGAATTCCCACAGATCAAATTCACATTACAGGAAATAAAGGTGTTTAATGAAAAAGGTTTACAGTCCCTTGGGCAATGTAATCTTGTGACAAAGAGTGCAGTAATTCTACCAGCATCCAGAGAGCTGTGCCAAGTCCCAGTCTGCCTAATTGTCTATCAGCTCCCCATGCTACAAAGCTCTTCCACACTTTGGCACACAGATTCACCAGTGCTCATCTAGGCTGGCTGCATGACCACCAGACAGAATCTGTGCATTTTGAGCTAAGGGAAATGGAATCCAAAACTACAGGTAAGAATATATGCCTTATTTAAAATGAAGGATTTAAAACCAATCCTATTTTTGATTAATTTGAGAACTTATCACACAATTACCTTTGAAGCAGAAAGTATTTTAGCATTCTTGCAAGAAGACTGAATATTAAAGTCTTTGGTGCTTTTCTCTTTATGGCTGTAAGTGCACTGAAGCGTAATTCTCCAAGATTTGACACAGATGTGTATTTTGTAATGATAATGGTCAATCTTTACTAAGATAGAGGATGTTGTCTAAAATACTGATGAACCACCTTAATTGATTCTCTGACAGATTGCTGACTAGTTTGTGGAGAATAGATAACAGAGAAGGGAAGCCAAAATAATGTCAATCTAGATACTGAAAATGGAATCTGCATTTAAAAAAATGTGTTATGGGCTTATTTACCACTACAAAATCAAGAAAATATTTCAAATTGTATATGAAAACACCACACAGTACCCCATGATTGCATTAATGTACACAGCTATCATTTAATAATAAAATAATAATAATAATAATTTAAACCTCTGATCTACTTTCATTTAAACTACATAAAAGTTGGGCGGAGCAAGATGGCGGAGGAGATGCATCCCTGAGTCAACTCTCAGGGTTGCACCTGGTGGTTTCAGGTGAGAGTGGGCTTATTGGATCTCTTCCACGTGGAGTCCTTGCACGGATAAGCAGCGCAGGGTGAGCAGCAAAGAGGTGAATTGCTGGATTGGAAGTGTAGCACAGAACTATGGTGTCAGCCGGAAAAAACTCAGGGCAGCGGCTGCAACGGCTCCATTTGTGACCTGTGGCGCCAGGTCCGTGCCTTGCATCCTGAGAGACAGAAACCAATTCCTCCCCCATGAAAGGTTCCTGTACCCAATTCGTGGGGAGTTTGTGTGTCTCACGGAGAGTGCGGTGAGGCGTGGACTACCAAGCGGAATTTAGCAGCCAGAAATGGGAGACATTTGGACCCAGTTTGGGGTGTCAGAGATCCAGGCATTCTGACAGAAACTTGAGGGGAAGGGACTCTGCTTAGAAACCTATACATCCTGTAATTTTGGAAGTCTGTGTGGAGCTGCACTGACGCGGCTACCAGCAGGGTGAATCGGTTCCCCTCTTACAAACACTGAAAAATCTTTTGAACATCCCGCCGTGGCCCCTCCCCCACTGGAAATAAACTGAACACAGACTGCACAAGGGGCGCCCCAACTCTTTTCCCTCGGACCACAATGGTTTTCTGTTCGAGGGGAAATTAGGAGTTGCATGAAAGTCTGGCGAAGTGTGAACTTGTGTCCCAAGTTTGGAGGACAGATAGGAGTGGGCGGCCAGCTAGGAGCCAGATGTAATGTAAAACCTCCAAAATGGTGTCTCCATAACACCTTTTCCAGAAGCACGGAGAACTCAAAATCTGATCATCCAGCATCTGAAGTTAATCCAAGATGCCCAACACTTTGCGGGAACTGTTGTAGGGAGAATCTGGACATCCTGCCAGCAAAGATTTTGAACTAACCCTAACCCTAACCCTAACCATTTTATATATATATATATATTTTTTTT
>CAUYQV010028490.1:0-10666 GCA_963574575.1 Galagoides demidoff | reverse complement strand
TTTTTTTTTTTTTGAGACGGAGCCTCAAGCTATCCCCCTGGGTAGAGTGCCATGGCATCATAGCTCATAGCAACCTCCAACTCCTGGGCTCAAGCGAGTCTCCTGCCTCCACCTCCCAAGTAGCTGGGACCACAGGCGCCCACCACAATGCCCAGCCATCTTTTGGTTGCAGCCATCATTGTTGTTTGGCGGCCCGGGCTGGGGATTTGAACCCGCCACCTTAGGTGTACGTGGCTGGTGCCTTAGCCGATTGAGTTCACCAATTCATTTTCTTTCTTTTTTGTTAAAATAAGTACTTTCCTATTCCATGGTTGTTAAATATTTTTTCCTATTTCACCATCTAAAATGTTTGAAGTTTTGACTTTCATATTTTTAAATTCATTTTATAATTGATTTTTATGTGAGATCAAATACTACATTTTTCACATATCAAGTTTTCCATATATAAGCACGATCTAATTCTGAGCTCTCTCTTCACTGCCACCAGTCTATTTGCCAATTTCTGCACCAAAGAAAATATATCTTTTAGGGAAAGTTGCCATACTCATTTTTTTATTTCTTAACTCTTCAATTTTTCTACCTAAATCTTCATATAAGTCTAAAATTTCGTGGAAAAAATCCAGAGTAGATTTTTGGAAGAAATTTCATTGACTATTAATTTGGATATAACTAATATATTTGAAATATTAACGCTCACTATTCATAATATGCATATTTCTTAATTTAGGTCTTTTAAAATATATTTCAAAATAGATAATTTTCTCAATGAAAGGATTTATCCTCTTGTTAAATTTATTTCTAATTATTTGGTTTTGGTTTTACAAATTACATTTTCTGTTTGTTAATGTTTGTGTACTGATCTTATATAATCACTTAGCTAAAATCTTTTATAAATTTGAATAATTTTTAGCTTCCCTGGGGTTTTGCATGAAAACAATCATATCTTCTGCAACTAATGATATTTTTATTCATTCTTTTCCTATACTTACATATTTTATTTTCTTATTTCTGCAATACTTAGTTCAATATTGAATATGTACAGAGTTAGTAGGCATCCTTCTTTTGTTCTTCTTTTTAAAGAAAATCCTTTTTACCATACCATCCATAAATATGTTATTTCCTATGAGAGTTTTATATACACTCTTTTGCCAGTTAGAAGAGTTTCCCTCTACTCTAAATTTGCTAAGAGTTGCATGGGTGTCTAACCTTTTTTCTCTTTAACCACTCATTGGGAGAAGAAGAGTTGTCTTGGGATGCACATTAAATACACAAACACTAACAAACTCTGATGAGCAAAAAAACAGTCCATGCATACCTTTCATATCAGATAAGCAAAACAGACCTCTAGTAATCTGAGGCCTGTGGGTTGTAGGCTGGAAACCCCTCTATCAAATATGAGTGAATATTGACTTTCATCTGCAAAAAAAGAGAGAAAATTTTATAAGATTTTACCATTATTTTGGGTAATTTATATTAATTGTTTTAATGCTAAGTAGCTTTTCTTTTCTTGGATAAAGCCAACTTAGTAGTGTATGAGAGAGAGAGAGAACGAATAAGAGAGAGAGTGACATTGTTGGATTTAGCTTATTAATATCTTGTAATGAATTTTGGAATCAAGAGGATAACAATGGCCTCATAAAACAATCTGAAGGAGAAATGTGGCTTTTTTATATTATTTGAAAGCATTTATGTTAAATTAGAATTATCTGCTCATTCAATATTTAGTAGAATTTGTTGTTGTAAAACTGTGGACTTAGATTTTTTCATGAGATAATAGCAGCACTATTCACAATAGCCAAGATATGTAATCAACAAATTCCATCAGCAGATGAATGGATAAAGAAATTGTGGTACATATATATAGTAGAGTTTATATGTACAAAAAAGAATAAAATCCTGCCATTTGCAACAGCAAGGATGAAACTGGGAAACATTATGCTAAGTAAGCCAAGTACAAAAAGATAAATCTTGCATTTTCTCACTCACCTGTGGGAACTAAATATTAAAAACAATTGATCTCATGGAGACTGAGAGTAGAATGATGGTTATCAGAGGCTGGGAAGGGTAGCAGGGAAAGGGGGATAAAAAGGGGTTTGGTTAATGGGTACAAAAATGTAGTTAGATATAACAAATGATATTTGATAGCACAACAAAGTGCTATACCAAACAGTGTTAGGGATACTTTAAAATAAATACAAAAGTGGAATTGGAATGTTCTTAACACAAGAAATGTTAAATGTCTGAGGTGACAGATACTCCAGTACCCTGATTTGATTAAATGTTGGATTGTGAAATCACATTGTATATGTGTATCAAAACATCACATGTACCCTGTAAAGATATATAAGTATTATGTACCCATAATAATTAAAAATTAATTTTAAAAAGTGATAGTAGAAAATAATAAGTTCTTCAACAGAGAATCACACAGGTTCTCCAGTTTTTTTATAACAGAATTTTCTAGAAATGTGCCTGTGTCATCTAAGTTGTCATTGTGATTTAAAGTTGTCTGTAATATTCTGCTGTCCTTCTAGTGTTTGCTTTTTCTGAAGCTGTTTTCTTTTACTTTGCCAATGTTATTTGAATCTCTCCCCTTTATTCTTGATTAATCTTGTCAGAGACATCTAGATGTTTCAAAGAACAGTTTTGGTTTTAGTAATTTTCCTTATTGTATCTTTTTTATTAATTTCTGCTTTTATTTTTATCACCTTTTTCTATCTTCTCTCAGTATTTTTCAAAATCAAGTTAGATGCTTTTGCTTTTCTGACTATAAAAAATTCTATAAATTTTTTTAGAAATTTATAGAATGTTTGCATTCTACATGTTTTGATATATAGGATTTTTTTCTAGTTGTTTTAAAATTTTCTAATATACATTTTGAGTGCTACTTTGATGTATTATTTGGAAATTTGTTTTCAAACTTCTAAATGTGGCTTTTTCATAATATTATTACTGATTACAAACTTAAGTTTATTATGATCATAGAATGTGGCTTGTGTCTTACCAAATCTTTCATATTTGTAATAATATTATAGCTTATTACATGATTTTTATAGGTTTATATAGGCAGTAAGTGTCATGTGTGTTTGAAATAATGAGTTGTATCTGTTTCACTTTTTATTCTACATACCAAAATTCTGTTCTTAAAGTCTTCTATGTTTTCTGATTTTTAAAATTTTTCATTTGAAGCAATATATCTCCAATATGTCTATGATTTCTGGGTCTTTCCTGCTAATTTTTACCTTATGAAATGTTGGATTGTGAAATTCAGTGCATAGGATTTTAGAATTACTTTATCATTATGGAGTGATCCTGTAACTCAAATTCTGCTTTTTCTCTTTTTTATTTTATCTATTTTATCTGCTAAAGATCTATTTTAAGGTCTATTTTATCTGCTAAAAATATAGCCACAGTGACTTTTTTCCACCTTTTTATTTAAACATGTTTTGTGTGTTTGTATTTTAGGTTCTTGATATATCATATTTCTACCATCTTATTTTGTACTTTCAATCCATGCTTAACACCGTTTATAATTAATCAGCATCTATCTGCACTTCCTACAAGGACCTTACCATGCTTTACCTCTGAGCATTACCTTATTGACTTCTGCAGTTTTAGTTCTATCTTGTTTTTGTTTTCCCAACTTCTCTGTAGTGAACACACCCTAAAGTGTTCCCCTCTGAGTCACACACTTGCATAATTCTCTCTGCTTAAATGTGCATAGAACCTGTGCCTTGCTTCTAAAATACTGGAATATGGCAAAGGCAGTGGATTGTCACTCCCATGATTAGGATACTATATATGATAAAGGTGATAGGATGTCACTGTAGTAATTATTAATGTTACACATATTGGAGAGAGATTCTCTGAGTTGGCTTGAAGAAATGAGCTGTCATATTGTAAGAGGGGCTGTGGAATGGGGTGACTTCTGGGAACCAAAGGCAGCCTCCAGTTGATAGCTAGCAAAAAGTCTGAGTGGTCAGTTGTAGAGTCTAAAGGAAATTAATTCTGCGTACAACCTGAATAAGCTTGCAAGTGGCTTGTTCCTAAGTGGCCTGTCTGGATGACAACACAGCCTGTTTATACCTTGATTGCAGTCCTGTGAGACCCAGATTGAAAGACCCAATGAAGCTGTGCCCAGACTCATGACTCATGGACATTTAGGTTAATATAAGTAAATATGTGCTATTTTAAGCCACTAAGTTCATGGTAAATTGGTATGTCACAATAGAAAATTAATATACTCTTAAACTTTACTATTATCATTGCATAGATTTAACATTTGTATAGATTCGCTCATATTTACTACTTTATTTTCTCATCCTTTTTTCTTGGACAATCTTTCTACTATAATAGGGCATATGTAGGCTAAGCAGTGCACTTGCTGAATTTTTAATTTTAATTACTGTACTTTTCATTCATGATGCCCATTTTTAATTTTTATTAGAACTGGCCAGTCCTCTTTATGGTCACTTCCTCCTTATGTCTGTATTTGAATTTCTTCTTCTTTTTTTTTACTTTAAATTTTCTCTCTCTTTTTATTTTTATTACTTTACTCTTAAAAAGGTGAAAGGTTGATGCAATCAGAAGAGAAACCAGAGTATTTTTTACTTTAAATGGTAATCTTACATTGTGAATAGGACTATTGTAGTATCTAGGTCTGATTGTGTTATCATTTCTGCTAAAACATACTCCCATTTTTGATTTCCTTTTTCCTTTTGTAGTTTTTAATTCTAGTATAGTATTGCAACTTTATATATGTAACCTCCTTGAGGTTTGATTTGAACGTTGATTCATTTAGAGACAATTCTTTGCTTCTGACAGCCATTATATTTAGAAATGCTGTAAACCTAAGGTTGCTGGAATCTTTTCCAGATAGTGATATGTGGAACCCTGGATTGGAGTTCTCCAGAGTGACTAATAGGATAGATAGTTGGCTGGATATATACATAGGAGGAGATTTATTAGGAGAATTGGTTCCCATGATTATGGAGGCTAAGAAGTCCAGGGCAGGCTGTCTGTAGACTATAAAACCAGGCAAGTTGATGGTGTTGCTCTCAGTCCAAGGTCGAGAGGAACCTGCATGAAAGGCTGCATGAAAAGGCTAGAGAAACTGCAGTTCTGATGTCCAAGGACAGTAGAAGAAAGGCGTTCCAGTTCCAGAAGAGAGAGCAAATTAGCCTTTCCTCTGCTTTCTTGTTCTAAGTCAGCCTTCTGCTGACTGGATGGCACCTTTTCGCATTGAAGGCAGATCTTCCTTAGTTCACTAATTTAAGTGCCATTGTTGTCCGGGAGTGGTGGCCCATGCCTATAATCCTCGCACTCTGGGAGGCTGAGATAGGAGGATCCCTTGAGCTCAGAATTTCAAGATAAACCTGAGCAAGAACAGGATATCATCTCTACCGAAAATAGAAAAACTAGCTGGGCATTGTGGCAGGTACCTGTGCTCCCAACTACTCAGGAGGCTGAGGCAGGAGGATCACTTTAATACAGGAGTTTGAGGTTGTTGTGAGCTGGGAGGATGCCACAGCACACAAACCTGGGCAACAAAGTGAGATTCTGCCTCAAAAACAAACAAACAAACAAATAAACAAATAAATAAATAAAATAAAAGCCTTGTCTTTCAGAAACACAGACATACCTAGAAATAATACTTTACCACTATCTCTGTATCCCTTAGTGCAGTTAGGTTGACACCTAAAATTAACTATCATAGACCCTAAGCTGGAGCTTTCTGAGGATCAGTCCCGACTTCTAAATTCTTTGGGGGACATTTTGTTTGTTTTTTGATCGAAAGTAGATTTTAGTTTTGTTTTGAACTCTTATTGTTTTCTAACTCACCACTTTTCTAACTCTCACTCTTACTGGAGATGTAATTCTTTACAGAGCCTGAAGCCAGCTCTTCCACTAGTGCAGGCCTCAGTTTGCCTATGTGGACGGTGTCGCCCTGGGTCACTGGAGCTAACAGGTGATGTCACTGCTCACAGCTCCTAGTTGGTCCTTCCCAGAACTCTTGCCCCCTTATGACTGAGACTTTCCTTTGCTCGTTCCAACTCAGGCATGCATTAGAATATGTTTTTCATTTTCTATCTACTACTTTTAGGTGCTTTGTAGCAGGGTAATTTTTCAGGATATTTACTCTGCCAATATTGTTGGAAAAGGAAGTCTCTGTCTACTCTTCACCTTCCTGTAACCTAGTTTTGCCCCTAGTATTTTACAGAATCTACTCCTGTTAGGGTCACCAGTGACATCAAAATTCCTAAGCAAATACTCATCAGGTCTTTTCTCACTATGCAGCTTCTGAAATGCTTGTCCACTCTCTCCATAAATCACTCTTCTCCCTTACTTTAGCTCCTTACAGAGCCGTATATAAACACACACACTAATTGGTATTTGACATTTTCAACTCTTAGGATGTTATTTTCATAACTTCTTTTTATCCTAAAAAAGGTCTTCTATGGAACATTACTAAACTAAGAGAATTTTCCTGATCCTCTCTATCCCATGAGATAGTGAACATACATCTCAATATCACTATTTTTTTAATTGTAGGAACCACTGGTCTTTCAAGTCTGTTCTGCCATTTATCTATTTTAAAAGGCACCAGCCCATCTTAGAAGTTGCTGGTTGCGTAAAATACTATCTATTGCTGATTTTATTACACCCCTGCTTTGTAATTGATCCATTTATTTAGAAATAGTAGGAAATAAATGGCTAGGCATCATTTGCAATGGCAACCTTCCAGCTGTATAGAAGTTATAAAAGTCAACTTCAAAACAGCTTCTGTGGGAATGATTGGGGTGAAGGCTTCAGAGCCCTAAGTCTCTTCACCACGGGATTGCCAAATCAAGATCTGATTTTTTTTTTTTTTGCAGTTTTTGGCCGGGTTTGAACCCGCCATCTCTGGCATATGGGCCCGGCGCCCCATTCCTTTGAGCCATAGGCACCACCCTCAAGGTCTGATTTTTGGCTGTACCCTTAAGACAGGATGCAGTCTTATCAGTGACTCTTCTGCAATGTCTAATAAAGGGAGAGAGTTTATATGTGGACTCTAAAAAGTCAATTTATAAAATCAGAGAGGGGAATGGTGGTTAACCAGAGGAGTGAGGATGGGGGGAAAGGAGGGCATGTTTCAAATATGTACAAATAGGGTACAAACTTTCAGATACATAGGATGAATATGTTCTGGAGAGCTAACATACAGCTTAGTGACTATGTTAATATGTGTACTGTATTGTATACTTGAAGTTTACTAAGAGAGTGGATCGTAAGTGTTCTCACTGCACGTACACACAAAGGAGATGCATGTGTTAATTAGCTGACTGCAGCGAACATTTCCTTATGTATGTGTTAAAACATCTCACTGTATACCTTACAGGTATGTTTATGAAAAAAATTAAAAATTTAAAAAGAAAAAGAAGAATATAGCTCTGTGGCATTCTCTCATAGTGAGACCTACATCTCTATGTTTTGTAGTAAAATGTCCTTTTAATCAAAATTTATAAATAATATTGTTTAAGTGATACTTAAGTGGAAAAGTTTCTCTTTTTTCAGGCAAATTCCAATGTCAGCGACCATGATCTGGAGAAGGCAGAGTAAGTTAAATCCTAAGATCTGGACTTACTACCTTAGCAGCTGGCAAGGAACCAGGATGAAGCTAGTGCTGGGGTCAGTTTCCTATGGACTGGAGCAGATGCACCCGCTCTCCCCTCCTTCTCCAGGTCCTCATTTGCAGACTCCTGCACAACTTCCTCAGTTGGCTTATGCTCCAAATTGTGTGTTCTCCGTCATCTCTTCTCGTGACATCTGATCTTTTTTTGTGTGACATCCTTGGCAGCAATCGCCAGATTTACCCTGATGACTAGCACAGATGCATCATTAGCCCTGCTCGCCACTTGAGTTTAAGGGACAGCTTCTAATTTTTCCTGATTTCTCTCTTCTTAAAGTCACATACAGTCACCAACACTGAAGTAGAACTTTTCCCTACATGCCAGAAGCTGACTCTCACTGCATTGGTACCTAGTAAATTCTCTGATCAGTTCACTCCTTTCTGGCCATGAAATCACAGAAAGCCCCAAATAACCAAGACATAACCCATCTGCTTAATCACTAGTAATTTTGCCACAACTTCAGTAGTTTTTGATGTAAAAGATGTTTCATCCTTTACCTCTGAATAAAGAAGTCAAAAATATTTTGTAATTTCTAAATTACTCTTTGCTCTGAGACTACTCTCATGTCTGGGTTCGCAGGTAAGTGCCCCAGGACTCATCTTGCTGACAGTCTTGTTTCAACAAAACATTGGTGTGACATAAAAGAACTCATCTCATGAAGTGAGAATTGCTGAATTAAAGAAAAACAGCTTCAGTGATAAAGACAGAGGCTTCTGTGAGTCATAGAAATGAGAAGGAAGAAGAGAAAAATGACCCTAAATTATTAGCTTCCTAGAACCCAGAGGCCAAGCTCTCTCTCACTTCCTGCTTGAGGTGAAGGACAGCAGAGGCACTTCCGTCCCTATCTTGTCACGGTCAACAGATAAATATGAATTATTATTATTTTTAAATCAGTAAAGAAAGAACTTTCCACTACTCCTTTGGCAAACTTTCTGTACCAACCACTTCCCCCTCATAACCCTGGCCAACAGTTTTCACATCTTCTGAGAAAAATAGATGGAGGATGTTTCTGGGAGCCTCTGTTGCCCACAGTCAGGTAAAAGTGGGAAAGATAACCACTAAAAACCTGTTCCTGAGAAACAGAAGTAGAAAAAAGTTACACATATTAAAAAAAGAGAAGCTGAGGTGCAGTGTGGGAGGAGGTGATGGGTGGAGGCTCAGTCAACTTCCTCCATGATAAAGTAAAATAAGATGGGAATGTCTGCTGCCACATCAGCAGACGCCAAGACTAGTCTTTTTATAGCTATACCTCAGAATGGCTTCAGGATTTCCAAGTGTTTAGATTTTTCCAACTTCAACCTATTTAGCACCTGGGGGCGACAGGAAGAATGTGTGGGGCTCTGCTCGCAGCACCCTTTGGAAAGGAAGCTGGCTGTGCTCGGCAGGACTCACCATTTCCCTTTTTTGAAGAGATGCAGAGTTTAGTATTCCAAATAGCTTCATTTGAATTCTCTGTGAAAGCAAAAGAACAAAATGCTCAGATTTCATTCCTATTGGCTTGTTTTCACCCCCTCTCCCTCCCCCGGGCAAGCAGTAGGAAGGAGAGTGGTTGGTTTCTGAGTTCTGGGAGGGCAGCAGCTTGGAGGCATTTTTCCTCTTGCCCATTTCAATATTACTCATGGATTTAACTTTGGCTCTGTCCTTATCACTTAAGGTATTCTTTGGATTGAGTGATTCTAGTGAGAGGATTTTTTTTTTTCTATGTCTTGATGTATAGAAATTCATTGTACATTGATGTTTTATTTAAGGTCTTATTTTTTTGAAGGTCTGCCTTAGGAGAAAATGACTCCAGAATTAAATAGTTGTATGTATACTTCAGGAAAAAAAAAATTGTATGATCATCACAGTCTCACAGTCTGCCTACGGAGAGGGAGCTTGACATAGGTATCTAGTTATAATGTCTTATGTCTGTATCTTTCAAGTTTTGTTGAGTAATAGTGGAGAGAGGGAGAGAGAGAGAGAGAGCAAAACAATCCATGAGGCTTGATTAGTTTGCCCTGAAAAGAGCAGAGTGTTACTGAACATGCAAAAAACTCCATGCAGAGAAGGGGGGAGAGGAGCCCACATGGGTCTCACTGAGGAACAGCTTGAGTCAAACGGAGGCAAGAGAAGCAACTGCTTGAACTGCTTGCCTGATGAGACCACAGGAGGAGTGATGAGGCGAAAAAAAACCCTAAAAATATTTCTCTACATCAGGAGTAGAATGTGCTTTTGGCATTTTTCAAGATGTTTTAACATAGAATTAAATTGCTTCTCAGTTACAGTTTGCAGGTATCAGACGGGGTGTCCCTTCACTTCCTGTGGAATGCTGAGGTAGGCTCTAAAAAAGAGCAAAATCTCTCCCTGTTTATAGCTCACTGTCTTTATCTGCCTATCACAGTGGGAGTTACATTCTCCTTAAGAACTTAAAATACTTCTAAGTCACGTTTGTACTGAGTTAAATAATTTCTTTCAACATAATAATTCTTCACCTTACTTGTTATTAATATTATACTCGTATTTATTATTATTGGGCAATTATAATGTAAAGGAGTTGTACAGATAACTGTTATGTAAGAGGTGATGTGATCGATCATTCTATAACGATTAATGAGGCTGGTGCAATTTCTGCCCCCATTTAAAGGTTGAGGACACTGAGACACACAGTTTAACAATCTTGCCAGTCCTACAGCACATAAGCACCTAAGCCAGGGTTCAAATGGAAGCTGCCTGACCACTAAGCCCCAGGTTTTAAACTCTGCCTCAAAGGATCTGCTGGACTTTTGTGTGGAACTCTGAAAGCGAAACCACAGAGACGGTTTTTGATTTACAGTTCTAAAACACATACTTAGATTATTGTTATTTTAATATTCTTATTTTTAATTAAATCATAGCTGTGTACATTAATACAGTCATGGGGTACAGTGTGTTGTTTCCATATACAATTTGAAATACTTTCATCCAACTAGTTAACATAGCCTTTATGGCATTTTCTTAGTTACTGTGTTAAGACATTT
>CAUYQV010028488.1:0-26964 GCA_963574575.1 Galagoides demidoff | reverse complement strand
TTTTTATATACAATTCGAAATATTTTCATCAAACTGGTTAACATAGCCTTCATGTCATTTTCTTAGTTATTGTGTTAAGACATTTATATTCTACATTTAGAAAAATTCACATGTACCCTTATAAGATGAACCACCAATCACCCTTCCTCCACCCATCTTCCCCCCTCTCCATCTTCAGATTTTTTTAAAGCTGGGTTTTCAATCTAACCAAATGAGACAATGTAAAAATCAGCTTTTAGCCTGACAATCATATAGTCTTACTTTACAGATGTACTTTTCCAAAAGAAACTTTAACATTTTTTATAATCTCATCTTTAAAATAAAGGAATTGAGCTAAATTATAGTCAAAATTTTAAATCTATGCCAACTCTTTGCTTTGGTTAGTGGCTCTATGTAGCAGTACCTTAAAATTCCACAAGATGGAGCACATTTCCTCTTAAAGCAGAACTTTGGCCTGACTAGTCAGGGCTTCCTAGAACTGAGACTTGCTTTTTGCTTAGTAGAAGCAAGGAAACAAGATCTCTTTTTTCCTTTCTTTTCTTATGCAAGTTGTTTGAAAAACAATTTTTATTTTGCTTTGTTTTTAATGCAAAAATGTATAATATAGAAAGAATGTTGCTTTTCCTCACTGGTGTTAGTGTTTTTCTCCAGCAGAGGTGTTCAAACTTTTGGCTTCTCTGGGCCATGTTGGAGGAAGAAGAGTTGTTTTGGGCCACACATTAAATGCACAAACGCTACTGAAAGCTGATGAGCAAAGAAAAGGTCCACGTGTAATTTTCATAATATTTGCCACCACTGATAAGCAAAAATGTCCTTATGTAATAATCCTAATCATGCAGCGGCCTGTTCAGAGAGTCTTCTTAAAATTGTCCAGCAGGTCCCAAGTTTGCAGACATTAATACAGAAAATGTGCATGTCTAAGTAATAAAATGTCCTGAGATTTTGGGGGAATTTTTAAAATATGAAATTAAAAGTGGGCAACATAAAACTAGTGGGATATTTGCCCTTGTATTTGAGAAACTAATGTGTCCTTACCTGGTTTGATGGAAATAGTTGTAATTCTCAGTCCGTTCTCAAGGTACTCATTGGATATTTTGGTTTTAATTTTACTTTTAAGGTGCTTCATTCTGAATAGTTGCTCACAAATGTAGGTGCTGCCAAGAAGTGATGACATAAATAAGGAGTGATTTTGAAGTGAGGGATATTTTCCTCTGGGAAGAGAGGATCTATAAAAGTCCAGTAAAGAGACATCAAAATTTTCTGTAAGTTGAATGTCAGATTGTAGCCTTATGCATTCCATTTGAGAATTGGCAGCTAACACATTCCTGTTAACTGAAAATAGAGTCACAAATGCATCAAAATATTGGTTATTTTCCCAGAATTTTTTTTTTTGAATTTGGGAACTTTATTGATGTTACATGACAAGGTGGGGCTCCCTAGGCCCCTACTGTTCTTTAGGGGGTCTGGGTGGAAACTGTGTTGAGGGGAGATTCTCAGCGAGGTGGGGGACTGAGTAGGCAGGGGTACCCCAGCAGCTAAGGTCCTTTCTCTTCCTCTCGTGCTCTGGCTGGGTCTGGTGTTCTGGGGGTTCTTACTCCTTGGAGGCCATGTGGGCCATAAGATCCACCACCCTGTTGCTGTAGCCAAATTCATTATCATACTAGGCAATGAGTTTGACAAAGTGGTCATTGAGGGCAATGCCAGCCCCAGCATCAAAGGTAGAAGAACGGCTGTCACTGTTGAAGTCAGAGGAGACGACCTGGTGTTGGGTGTAACCCAGGATGCCCTTGAGGTGGCCCTCTGATGCCTGCTTTACCACCTTCTTGATATCATCGTATTGGGCAGCCTTCTCCAGACGGCAGGTGAGATTCACGACCGACACATTGGCAGTGGGGACATGGAAAGCCATGCCAGTAAGCTTCCCATTTAGCTCAGGGATGACCTTGCCCACAGCCTTGGCTGCACCAGTTGATGCAGTGATGATGTTCTGGAGAGCCCTGTGACCATCACGCCACAACTTCCCAAAGGGGCCATCCACAGTCTTCTGGGTGGCAGTGATGGCATGGACTGTGGTCATGAGTCCCTCCACAGTGCTGAAGTTGTCATGGATGACCTTAGCCCAGAGGGCTAAGCAGCTGGTGGTGCAGGAGGCATTGCTGATAATGCTGAGGCTGTTTTTGTACTTCTCATGGTTCACACCCATCACAAACATGGGGGCATCAGCAGAAGGGGCAGAGATGATGACCCTTTTGGCACCCTCCTGTAGGTGAGCCTCAGCCTTCTCCATGGTGGTGAAGATGCCAGTGGACTCCACAACATACTCAGCGCCTGCCTCACCCCATTTGATTTTGGTGGGATCTCGCTCCTGGAAGATGGTTATGGGATTTCCATTGATGACAAGTTTCCTGTTCTCAGCCTTGACTGTGCCATGGAATTTGCCATGGGTGGAATCATACTGGAACATGTAGATCATGTAGTTGAGGTCAATGAAGGGGTCATTGATGGTAACAATATCCACTTTGGCAGAGTTAAAAGCAGCCCTGCAGACTAAGCGCCCAATCTAACCAAAGCCGTTATTCTGACCTTTGGTTTCACCATGGTGCCTCGGGGATGCGGCTGGCGCTGTACTAGAAGAAGCGACTGACGAACGGGAGGACCAGACAGCTTTTCCCAGAAACCTTGAAATCAATTTTCAAATTCTTGTACCACATTGAAAAGCAAGGTTGCTTGTTTTTCACTGTGCACAGGGCTGTGTTAGTCAATGTATCAAAATGTATAAAATTGTTTGCCTTAATTTGAACTTGCCACAATTTCAGCTTCATTTGGAATGCTGTTATGCTTTGAAACACTGTACTGATAAAACTTTGTTTTCACCTTGAAGACACATGCTTAACTCATTTATATGAGTGGTTAAATCTACTAAAAATGCTACATCTGTAAGCCAGTTTTCATTGTCAAGTTCTGGCACAAATTTGGTTTTGGCTACCATAAATAACTTGACAATATGTCACAAATTATAAAATCTTTTTAACATTTGGCCTCGACTTAGCCATCTTTACTTCCTAAAAGTAATTGATGTCTGTAGCAACCCATATAGTCTATGGATAGGAGAAGAGAGTTATAAGAAATACCTGTAATGGAACACCTTGGTGAAAAGGACATGGAGAGAGATTTGGCTCTCTTAACAAGCGTGAGAGAGCTCGCGAGATGAGAGTTTTGGTTAATTGGCAGCCTCTACACCTGTGGTGTTCAGAGGCCTGAGACAGCCTTATATTAGGCTGGAGGAGAAGGCAGTCCGGAGCGTGCGCATTCTATCACGAACCCGTTTACTCGACCTGTTGCTTCTCCTGCCTACAGAACGCCAGCACGACGACACTCTGCTGAAGATCACTAAGCTCTGCTAAAGACTAAGATCTATGTTTCTAAGAAGACTGCTTTACTCTCTCAAAGACTATCTCTCTCTCTCTCCCTTCAGCTAAGGTAAATAGCCCTCAGGAATCTAAGAGCAATTGTTCCTCAGCAAGGTAGCTTAGTGGTCCGAGTCTGGAACCTAGATAAGCCAGGGCCAGAAACCAACCAGTCCCCGGCCCTGATAAGTGGTGAGCATGAAGGGATCCCCACAGATGTCACCATAGTCAGCATCAATACACAAGGAATTCCTGGAATTGGGGATGATTCAATCCTTTGTCCCGTATGAAATTCACAGTCTTGGTGACGGTTTGCATGACACTATCCATTTTAAAAACTTTTGCACATAATTTTTTTTGATGTACTATGCAATAATACTTCATCAGATGTGAATTTTGGGTGGCAATTCCATCATCTACTAATTTTACAAGTCCCTCTATTTTGCCTACCATTGCCAGGGCACCATTACTAGCTTTAGCAGATACACTGACAATGGTCAAAGAAAATCACTTTAACATATTTTTTTTATTATTAAATCACAGCTGTGCACATTAATGCAATCATGGGGTACAATGTGCTGGTTTTATATACAATTTGAAATATTTTCATCAAACTAGTTAACATAGCCTTCATGGCATTTTAACATATTTTTTACTGCTTCATATAAATCTCTTTTTAAAATTTTAACTTTAAAAAAATTTCAGATTAATATGAGGTACATATAATTAGGTTACGTTGTTTGCATTTGTAAGGTAAAGTCCGAATGGTAGCTCAGTCCATCACCCAGGAAGTGTGCCATATACCTGTATGCAGCACCTAGTAGGTCAAAATTGAATCCCTCTATCCCCTTCTTAAATGTAACTGTGTTTTTCTCTCATGTGGGGTTACAGTTATTAATTGACTAGTTTCAACTCAGTTTTGAGTACCTGGGAGGCTTAATTTTCTTTCTTTCTTTCTTTCTTTCTTTCTTTTTTTTTTTTTTTTTGAGACAGGGCCTCAAGCTGTCTCCCTGGGTATAGCTCACAGCAACCTCCAACTCCTGGGCTCAAGTGATTCTCCTGCCTCCGCCTCCCAAGTAGCTGGGACTACAGATGCCTGCCACAATGCCCGGCTATTTTTTGGTTGCAGCCATCATTGTTGTTTGGTGGGCCCGGGCTTGATTTGAACACCCCAGCTCAGGTATACATGGCTGGCGCCTTAGCTGCTTGAGCCACAGGCGTCGAGCCAGGGAGGCTTACTTTTCCATTTTAAGATATGTTACTTAGGAAAATGTTCTCCAAATCTTTCCAGGTAAATACAAAAGATGCAACATTTCCATCTTTTTTTTTTTTTTTTAACAACTGAAGAGTATTTTATGCTATACATCTACTGCAGTTTATTAACTCTTTCTAATACTATGTTGGACCTTGTCTGACATAATGATTTTCCTGTACCACTTTTATGTTAAAAGACGTCCAAAATGATTTTTGGTACCTCTTATTCCATGACAAGAAGTTAGCAACAAGGCTAAGTACATTCTTTGACCTTCAAACACAGTTGATTGCCTATTATAGGAAGAAACAGCCTGTTCAATTTGAAAACCCAACAATTATTTTTTTTTATTTTTATTTTTTGAGACAGAGCCTCAAGCTGTCCCCCTGGGTAGAGTGCTGTGGCATCACAGCTCACAGCAACCTCCAACTCCTGGACTCAAGTGAGTCTCCTGCCTCTGCCTCCCAAGTAGCTGGGACCACAGGTGCCCACCACAGCGCCTGGCTATTTTTTGGTTGCAGCCGTCATTGTTTGGTGGGCCTGGACTGGATTTGAACCCGCCACCTTAGGTGTATGTGGCTGGTGCCTTAACCACTTGAACCACAGGCGCCGAGCCCCGACACTTATTTTATAATACACAGTTTATGGGAGGAGTGGACAGTACAGATCACTATTATGGATGTTATGGATTTACAAGGCAGAAAAAGTATTTTTTTTTTAGAGGAAAATATCTTTATACCTTGGAACAGGTGTGTATTTACACACATGTTTACATATACACACAGCAATTACCATAAACATAGGGATACATTTGACTATATTAAAATGCTAGGCTCGGCGCCTGTGGCTCAAGTGGCTAAGGTGCCAGCCACATACACCTGAGCTGGCAGGTTTGAATCCAGCCCAGTCCTGCCAAAACAATGATAGCTGCAACCAAAAAAAAAAAAAAAAATAGCCGGGTGTTGTGGCAGGTACCTGTAGTAACAGCTACTCGGGGACTGAGGCAGGAGAATCGCCTAAGCCCAGGAGTTGGAGGTTGCTGGGAGCTGTGATGTCATGGCACTGTACTGTGGGTGATAAAGTGAGACTCTGTCTGTAAAAAAAAAAAAAAAAAAAAAATCCCAGAACCATTCATTAAATACGGATTCTTTCCCCAGTGTATGCTTTTGTTTAGTTTATCAAAGATCAGATGGTGATATGAAGCTGGTTTTATCTCAAGGTTCTCTCTGCTGTTCCATAGATCTATGGCTCTATTTTTATGCCAGTATCATGCTGTTTTGATCACTATAGTGTTATAGTCTAAAGTCTGGTAACATAATGCCTCCAGATTTATTTTTATTTTGTAGAACTGCATTGCTTATTCAGGTTTTTTTTTTTGCCCTCTGATTCTGGATAAAACAAAGATCTATTTTTTCAAATTCTTCAAAGTATGAATGATATTGGTGTTTTAATGGGGATTGCAATAAATTTGTATATCTCTTTGGGTAGTATAGACATTTTAACAATGTTGATTCTTCCCAGCCATGAGCATGGTATGTTCTTCCATTTGTTAACATTTCTTGCTATTTCTTTAGGGTTTCATAGTTGACTTTGTAGAGATCCTTTATATCCTTTGTTAAGTATATCCCAATGTATTTCATTTTCTTTGAAGCTACCGTAAAGGGTATTGTGTCTTTGACTTGATGCTCAGCTTGACTATTATTGGTATATATGAAGGCTACTGTTTTGTGAACATTAATTTTATATTCTGAGACATTACTGTATTACTCAATCACTTCCAGGAGTCTTGTGGTTGAGTTTTTTGGGATTTTCTAAGTATCCGATAATAAAATCAGCAAAGAGAGAAAGTTTGACCTTCTCATCCCTAGTGAAGACCTTTGAAATCCTTTTTTTGCCTGATTTCATTGGCTAGGACTTCATTACCCTATAGAATAGTAGTGGCCATAGTGAACATTCTTGTCAGTTCTAGTTATAAGTGAAAATGTTTTTAGTTTTTCTGTGTTAAGTATGATGTTAGCTGTGGGTTTCTCACAGATGGCTTTTATCAGTTTAAGAAATGTCCCATCTATGGCCATTTTCTTTTTTTTTTTTTTTTTTTGAGACAGAGCCTCAAGCTATCCCCCTGGGTAGAGTGCTGTGGCATCACAGCTCATAGCAACCTCCAACTCCTGGGCTCAAGTGAGTCTCCTGCCTCCGCCTCCCAAGTAGCTGGGACCACAGGTGCCCGCCACAATGCCCGGCCATTTTTTGGTTGCAGCCATCATTGTTGTTTGGCGGGCCCGGGCTGGGGATTCGAACCCGCCACCTTAGGTGTACGTGACTGGCACCTTAGCCGATTGAGCCACAGGCGTCGAGCCTAAAGACAGGGTCTTGCTCTTGCTCCAGCTAGATTTAAGCTCCTGATGTCCAGCACTTGGCCTCCTGTCTCCACCCATCTCAGCCTCCCAGAGTGTAAGGATTATAGGTGTGAGCCACTTTGCCTGGCCTAAAGTTTCGTATTTCCTTTTTTTTGCTTTTTCTTTTTTTTTGAGACAGAGTCTCACTATGTCACCCTCAGTAGAGTGCCATGGTGTCACAGCTCACAGCAACTGCCAACTCCTGGACTTTAGTAATTCTCTTCCTTTAGCCTCCCAAGTAGCTGAGACTACAGGTGCCCGCCACAACGCCCAGCTATTTTTTGTTGTTGTTGTTGTTGTTGCAGTTGTCATTGTTGTTTTATTTATTCTTTTATTTACTTTTTTTTTTTTTTAAGACAGAGTCTCACTGTGTCAGCCTTGGTAGAGTGCTGTGGCATCACAGCTCACGACAACCTCTAACTCTTGGGTTTAAGTGTTTTTTTTGCCTCAGCTTCCCAAGTAGCTGGGACTATAGACAACCACCACAGTGCCGAGCTATTTGTTATAGTTCTCATTGTTGTTTGGCAGGGCCAGGCCAGGGTTTGAACCCACCAGCCTTGGTATATGTGGCTGGTGCCCTAGCCACTGAGCTATAGGCACTAAGACTGTCGTGTTGTTTTAGCTAGCCTGGGCCAAGTATGAACCCACCAGCCTCTGTATGTGGCCGGCACCACCAAGTTTCATATTTTCTTTTTTTTTTTTTTGCACTTTTGGCCAGGGCTGGGTTTGAACCCACCACCTCCAGCATATGGGGCTGGCGCCCAAGATATTTACTTTTCTTTTTTTTTTTTTTTTTTGCAGTTTTTGGCTGGGGCTGGGTTGGAACCCGCCACTTCTGACATATGGGGTCAGTGCCCTACTCCTTTGAGCCACAGGCACCGCCCCAGGTTTCAGATTTTAAGTTAGTTCCTTCATTCCTGTCCTCTGTATGTCAGAAAATGTCTTCCTTGTCACCTGCACACAATTTCTCTTGCTTTAATTAGATCTTTGCCACCAAGTGGAAGGACTGATTCTAAGACTGAACTGAATAAAACATTGTAGATCATCTCCGCTGCCTACTAACCAGTTACTTTCTAAAAGCTTCATAGTTTCAGTCGACCCAACTTATCAACAGATATTTTAACTGTTTCAAATAATGACAGATGTTACTTCAAAAATATTTGTGATATAAATCTTACTTTCAGCCATCCAAATTCAATAGAAAACTAGATATTTGTATTCAGGGAAATGGCTATGTAATTTTCTTTAGGTTAAATAGCCTGAATTTGAATCCTGCCTCTAAAATGATAATGTCTACTTCATAAGGTGGTTGTGAGAATTAAGTGATTAATGCCTGTAAAGTGATTATAGTAGTGCCTGACTGTGCTAAATAGTTAAATGCATTCACATATTAAAAGTTATATATGGAGGGTTTTTTGATGATAATATTTTTATTGTTCATACTGTTATTCCCAAGAACCTCAGAGTTAAGTGAAAATTACAAAAAACTCTGAATGAGTAATCAGAGAAAAGGGAAAGAGAACTTAAAAAGAAAAGTAGTACGTAGATAGTTTAGACAGGGTTGAAAGTGCAAAACGATAATTATTTCATTATGGCAGAGACTATTTAGAGCTAGAACAGCAGCCATAACTAGTTTATTTTCTGAAGGACTAAAGTTTAAAATTATAGAGGAAAGCTTAAAGTTCTTTACACTTTTAGTTTTGAGAAATTGAATAGGAACTCTTACTTGCACTTCAGAGAGAAAAAAAAGAGAAAAAACAAACAAAGAAGTTCCCACTGATGTCTCAGTGCCCGTAGTACAGTGGTTTCAGTGCCAGCCACATACACCAAGGGTGACAGGTTTGAACATAGCCCAGGCCAACTAAACAACAATGACAACTGCAACAAAAAACAGCTATGCATTGTGGCAGGCACCTGTAGTCCCAGCTACTTGGGAGGCTGAGGCAAGAGAATCACTTAAGCCTAAGAGTTTGAGGTTGCGACTTGGCACCTGTGGCTCAAGTGGCTAAGGCACCAGCCACGTACACCTAAGGTGGCAGGTTCAAATCCACCCCAGGCCACCAAACAACAATGATGGCTGCAACCAAAAAAATATCTGGGTGTTGTGGCGGGCACCTGTGGTCCCAGCTACTTGGGAGGCTGAGGCAGGAGAATCATATGAGCCCAGGAGTTGGAGGTTGCTGTGAGCTGAGATGCCACGGCACTCTACCCAGGGTGACAGCTTGAGGCTCTGTCTGAAAAAAAAAAAAAGAGTTTGAGGTTGCTGTGAGCTATGGTGCCATAGCACTCTACCGAGAGCAGCATAATGAGACTCTGTCTCAAAAAAAAATTCCAACTGAAAAGGCTACTCCATCTATCAAAGACTTTTCGCAAAAGTCTTCCTTACACCTGAAGGTTCACTTCTGGTCAAAATAAGTACATACCTGTCCAGCCCTGTATGTAACTCTGTTGGTCTAGCTAGAATACATAAGGATGCTAGTGGAGATAAGGGACAAAATGGATTTGAGGTTGATTCAGAAAAATTCAGAAAGAGAGAAAAGTAACTAACAAGTCAGGCCTCCATGAAGACACGTAGGCAAAATAGCCCTGAGACTCATCTGCATGGGAAAGTAAGTGAAAGTCTTGATCACACCTGCAGCCTTGTCATTTTCATGGAAGGCAGAAAGATTTTATAAAGGGTGAATGTTACAGCCTTTTTTTTTTTTTTTTAATGAAAAAGATACTTGGCTTGGCGCCTCTGGGTCAATCGGCTAAGGCTCCAGCCACATACACCTAAGGTGACGGGTTCAAATGCCCAGCCCGGGTCTGCTAAACAACAATGACGACTGCAACCAAAAAATGGCTGGGCATTGTGGCGGGCGCCTGTGGTCCCAGCTGCTTGGGAGACAAAGGCAGGAGACTCGCTTGAGCCCAGGAGTTGGAGGTTGCTGTGAGCTGTGATGCCATGGCACTCTATCCAGGGGGATAGCTTGAGGCTCCGTCTCAAAAAAAAAAAAAAAGATATTTGTAGAGGCCAGGTGAGGTGGCTCATGCCTATAATTCTGGCACTCTGGGAGGCTGAGGCAGGTGAATTGCCTGAACTCACAGTTCAAGACCAGCCTGAGCAAGAGCAAGACCTCATGTCTAAAAATACCCTGGTGTTGTAGCAGTCACCTGTAGTCCCAGCTACCAGAGGCTGAGGCAAGAGAATCTCTTGAGCACAAGAGTTTAATGTTGCTATGAGCTATGATGCCACAGCACTCTACTGAGGGCAACAAAGTAAGACTCTGTCTCCAAAAAAAAAAAAAAAAAGAAGAAGAAGATATTCCATAGGTGCTAAGAAACAGGCATTTCTAGGAAATGCTGAAAATATTGTCCATTTTAAGATCCTGCCTCTGCCATAATACATGTCTAAGAGTAAATTCATGTGTTTTGAGAATGTCAAAAAATGTTGCAAGCTGAGTGCTCCAAAACCAAACTGGTTATACTATTTGACTTGCTTTTTTAAATTAACTTTTTATTGTAGGATAGTTTTAGATTTATTAAAAATTTGAGACAATAGTACAGAGAGATTACCCAGTTTCCCGTATTACTAACATCTTACATTAGTTCCTTTGTCTCAATTAGTTAGCCAGTAGTAATACATTATTATAATAGTGACGTCCTTGCTTCACTCAGATTTCCTAATTTTTAGCCAATATCCTTTTTCTGTTCCAAGATCTTATCTAGGATGCTACCTTATATTAGTCATTATGTTTCCTTAGGTGCTTTTATTGCGGGGGGGGGGAGACAGAGTGTCACTTTGTTGCCCTCAATAGAGTGCTGTGACATTATAGCTCACAGCAACCTCAAACTCTTGGGCTCAAGCGATTCTCTTGTTGCAGCCTCCCGAGTAGCTGGGACTACAGGTGACCGCTGCAACACCAGGGTATTTTTAGAGATGGTCTTGCTCTTACTCAGGCTGGTCCTGAACTTGTGAACTCAGGCAGTTTACTGGCCTCAGCCTCCCAAGTACTGGGATTACAGGCATGAGCCATCATGCCCAGCTCTTAGGTACCTTTGACATCAACAGTTTTGAGTTGCCTTTTTGCCCTAAAAGAATTACCCTGTTTGGGATTAAAATGTACTAACTAGAAGGTGGCATTGTAATTGCTTTATGCCCAGACTCCTTGCAGTGTGAATTTGTCTAATTTATCACCGCATAGTGTAGTGCTTGATATTTTTGAATGGGTCATTATTATATTACTAGATGCCTCAAGAATGAATGTATAGGTAATGCAGTGTGAATATTACTTTCTAAGTTAGATGATTTTAAAGTGGTAGGTAATCTTATGCCATAGTTTCCTGTATTCCTGAGATCATTGTTTATTTTTCTTATTTTTTCTACTTTTACCAAAGAAATACTCAGCAGATCATTATACACCTTTCCCTTCTGACCTGGCTTTCCTCTCAGAGCAAGTAGCTGCTGCCTGTGGATTTCAGGGTTTCCGAGCTGAAGCAGGTATCCTGAATTACTACCGCTTAGACTCCACACTGGGAATCCATGTAGACAGATCTGAACTAGATCACTCCAAACCCCTGCTGTCATTCAGGTAAGTTAGTTCCAGAGATTTTGACTGTTATCATATAATTCTTTTCTGTAATGTATTTTAAGCTAAAATAAACAAATAAAACTTTTTTAAATGATTGGACCCTATAACCTTTCATGTCAGAGAATCTTGGCAATTAATCATCAAATAAAATTAGGTTAGTCCTTTAAGAGCACTGACCAGGGGCAGTGCCTGTGGCTCAGTGGGGAGGGCACCAGCCCCATATACTGAGGGTGGCGGGTTCAAACCCAGCCCCTGCCAAACTGCAACAACAAAAAAAATAGCCGGGCATTATGGCGGGCGCCTATAGTCCCAGCTACTCCGGAGGCTGAGGCTAGAGAATCACCTAAGCCCAGGAGTTGGAGGTTGCTGTGAACTGTGTGATGCCACAGCACTCTACTGAGGGTGATAAAGTGAGAGACTCTGTCTCTACCAAAAAAAAAAAAAAAAAAACAGCACTGACCAGATCGCAGTTACTATTTCTGTTTAAGATGCATGAATTCTGCCTTTAGTAATGAGAGGTATTGTCAGTGCTCTGCCTTTTATAACAAGAGGAAAGACAAGACGGAGGCTACAGAGCAAAGTGATCTTTATGGAATAGAAGGCAGAATGCAGAGCAAACCACTGAAGCTTGAGTTTACTCTCCTTGTTCTCATAAACATAATTTATGCACATTACTGTACCTGTATCTCAACAAAGTGCCTCTTATTTATTGTGTTATCTTTAAAGTGGAAGAATAAAAAACACCATAAAAGACTCATTTTATTGAAAGACTTAAAGATAATGTCAAAACTAAATTCTTCATTTATTTAACTGCCTCAAATTTTATTTTGTAGCATGTCTGTGGGCTGTCAGAGAATAGGTGACAGATCACAGGTTGGTCACTCATAGACACAGCCAGAAGAGAATTTAAGAATTAGCCAAGCATGGTGGTGCAAGCCTGTTGTCCCAGCTCCTCCAGAGGCTGAGATGAGAGGAATACTTCACTTAAGACCAGAAGTTCAAGGCTGCAGTAAGCTATGATCATACCACTGCACTTCAGCCTGAGCAACAGAGTGAGACTCTGTCTCTATTTAAAAAAAAAAAAAAAACACAATTTAGTAGCAATAAGTTCCTAAAATTAGGAAATAATGCAGTGGGCAATAATTTCCCAAACTATTGTTAATAATAGAAACTTACTATTCCATGTTTTTTTTTTTTCTTATTTTTTTGTAGCTTTGGACAGTCTGCCATCTTTCTCCTGGGAGGTCTCAAAAGAGAGGAGGCCCCCACAGCCATGTTTATGCACAGTGGTGACATCATGATAATGTCAGGTTTCAGCCGCCTCTTGAACCACGCAGTCCCTCGGGTCCTTCCAAACCCAGAGGGGGAAAGCCTGCCTCACTGCCTGGAGACGCCTCTCCCAGCTGTCCTCCCCAGAGATTCAGTGATAGAGCCCTGTTCTGTGGAGGACTGGCAGGTGTGTGCCAGCTACTTGAAAACTGCTCGTGTTAACATGACTATCCGACAGGTCCTGGCCACAGGTCAGGACTTCCCTTTGGAATCTATAGAGGAGAAAAAAACAGATGTCACCACCGAAGGTGTCTGCCATCTGGATGACCAGAATAGCCCAGCAAAACGGGCCAGGACCAACCCCGACAGCTGAGACCTGGACATCCCATTCTTTACTAATACAGTTCTTACAGTAAACAACCACACTATTAATACTAAGTAGGTAATATTTTGTATTGCCATGGATTTTTGCACCAAGATAAGCCAAAAACAGACAGTAAAACTAATCATTGATCACACTGTTGCCTTGGAACCCATTCTGAAGACTTCAGAACCACTTCACTAAGAGAAGTGTTTGACCTAGTCCAGTCCTACTTAGATGTTACTAATGTGTGTTGAAAACTCAATGCAAGGAGGTATGTTCTTCTACAGCAACCTTCTCAGCCTCTACCATTACCTCTCAGGGAGGGAGAAGTGAGTTTCTGTGTCTGCAGAGTCTTTAAATACCTCAGATTTTATCAGTGGCAACGATAGTACTCCTGCCCCCCATTTCTGGTGATTTGTGGTAGTTGTGGTTCTGTGAACCAGCCATCCGTCTCGAGAAATTCTCAACTCCTACAGTTACCGTCAAATTCTTCCGTCCTCTAGAATCCTGTGCACATTAACACAGTGGAACTGGGAATCCTCTCTCCTGGGAAAGAAAGTAATCACAACACACTCTCTCTGCCTAAAAAATACATAAATTCAAGGTAAGGGGAACAGTAGTTTCTCCACATGTCCATTTCCATCTCCAAACTCCCTATTGGCTTTTTAATACAATTTTAATTTTTGGACTAAAAAGTTCTAAAAGGCGTTTGTTGCTCTTTTTTCCATGAATAAACTGACTCCATTTTAAATTAAAGATTTGTATCTGTCCTTCCAAGTTAGTGTATCTGGAATTAGTGTTTTTCCCATTATTTATTTATTTATTGCTGCATTGTTCATGTTATTTAAGCCCTCCAGCTGTTTCTGCCCTGCCCTTGCTATTTCTAGCTGTTTCACCAAAGACAATATTCCTTGATATGCCAGTCACTGCTGTCTCGTCTGATGGTGGGCCTGGAAAATACATGAGGCACAAAGATGTTAGTCTTTGTACCCTCCCAACAACTCGACTCACTACACCCTGAGCCAAGTTCTTCACATTTCTGTGGACCTCAGTTTCCTTGATTATAAAATGAAGATAATGTTAACTGCAATCTTCTTAAGTAATTTAATGTTCTTTTCTAGAAACATGATGTGCCTATATTGTTTCATTACTATTTGGGCTCTTAGAAACAACCTTATTGGGCAGTTCCCATAACTCAGTGGTTAACAATGCTGGCCACATACACCAAGGCTGGTGAGTTCAAACCCAGCCCAGGCCAGCTAAACAACACTGACAACTGAAATAAAAATATAGCCAAGCATTGTGGCAGGCGCCTGTAGCCCCAGCTACTTGAGAGGCTGAGGCAAGACAATTGCTTAAGCCCAAGAGTTGGCGGTTGCTATGAGCTGTTATGCCATAGCACTCTACTGAGGGCTACATAGTGAGACTCTGTGTCTCAAAAAAAAAGAAAGAAAGAAAGAAACATCCTTATTTACTTGCTTGTGTGGAGCACTGGCTAGAAGCCACTTTGATTCCAGCTGCTTGTGACATGTCTTGGCTGAATTTGTATCTCTCTTCTGTTCCGCCTTTTTAATTACTGGCATTGAATATTGAGTTCATATAGTAATAGCAGGTGTCTTTTTAAGGATACAAGTTAGTATGGATCCACCCCTTTTATGTAAGCTAAGTTCTAAAATTAGCATATGATAGGGAATTTTTATATAATTAAAATTATCAGTGGGAAAATCCCTGAAATTTTCTGCAATGCACATTAAATGCAGCCCATCAGAAATTAATATACTACCGTTCAGTAAATCTAGCAGAGACAGTTTATCCTTACCATTAAAATGGCTGCTCTTTGAGTATCAGTTAAAGGTGTTAGCTTATGTATAGGAGCAGTGTTGTACAAAAAATATATATCCAAATTGTGGATTTACACTCCATGAAGCAAAATGTTTATGCTGTGGGAAGCAAGTGGAAAGTGAGACCGCCCTATAGAATAGCAGAGTCCTGTCTCCCTGTTTTTATACTACCCATAGGCTGAGAATAGTTTTTACATTTCTACAGTGTTGGAGGGCTGAGGTAATCAAAATATTTTGTGATATGTGAAAATTATAAAATTCAGATTTTAGAAAGTTTATAAAGTTTTATTGAAACACAGCTGCATTAACTGATTAACATATTATCTGTACCTGCTTTCATGATGTAATGACAGAATTGAGCCTTGACAGCAGAGACTGTTTTAGTCTGCAAAGGATAAAAGACATGACTTGTTCCTTTACAGAACAGTCTGTGAACACCTAGAAAGGAACCCAGACCCCTGGGAAGGACCCTAGAAAAGAACCTGAAACCAAGATAAGGACCAAGGATTTTCCTTTTTTATCATTTTATACCAAAGGAAGAAATAATGATACAACAGATACTCAGTATGATCTGGGATGATGTTAAAAGTGGGATCACAGGGCAGCACCTGTGGTTCAAGGAGTAGGGCGCCAGCCCCATGTGCTGGAGGTGGTGGGTTCTAACTCAGCCCCAGCCAAAACTGCAAAAAAAAAAAAGTGGAGTCACAAATGCGTGGGGAAGTTGACACTATACTATTTTACTAGTAGGGATGTGAATTGCTCTATCCTCTAAGGCACAGTTTGGCATCATGTACTGTGGAACTTTCTCAGTTTGGCCAGGGCAATCTTGGATCTCCTTTTCCTCTCTGAAATGGTCTGGTTTGATGATAAATTGTGTGGTCATCCTAATTATGTTTTCAAATGTATACGCTATGACCCACTGAATTTCACTTTTAGGAATTGAATAAGGAAGTAATCATTAGCCAGATATGGCGGTGCCTACCTGTAGTCCTGGCTACTTGGGAGGCTGAGGCAGGAGGATCACTTGAGCCCAGGAGTTTGAGGTTGTAGTCAGCCATGATGACACCATGGCACTCTTGACTGGGTGAGACTTTATCTCAAAAGAAAGAAATAAAAATAAGTAATTACTTGTGTCTAGACATAGGTCCAAAGGAAAAAGCAGTTAGAACTATCCAGGAAGATTTCTGTACAAGAATGCTTATAATAGTAAAAATTTGAAATAAGTTCAGTATCTAGCAACATGATTTGGTTAATTCGTATTTTTTTTTAACAAATGGTTATTGAGCACTATTCTTTGACTATACAAAATACTTGCATTGGTGGAGCTTGTATCATACTGGAAAACACATTTTAAGGCCAGGCATGGTGGCTCATGCCTATAATTCTGGGAAGCCAAGGCAGGAGGAACACTTGAGCTCAGGAATTCGGACAAGTCTGACCTCTACTAAACGCTTTGGCTCCTAGTATTCAGGAGGCTGAGGCAAGAGCATCGCTTGAGCCCAGGAGTTTGAGTTTATTGCGAGCTATGATGATGCCACATGGCATTCTACCCAGGGCGACAGAGTTGAGACTGTCTCAAAAACAACAAAAACACGTTTTATAAGAATAGTTAGAAATACGGGAAAGTACTCATACTGTATTTATGTGAGAAAGTCCAATTATAAACCTGCATAGTAACCTAATTTTGTATAGAATGTTTACATAAAGAAATCAGAACAATGTTTGTACCAGAATGTGAATAATGGTGGTATTATAGTTGGTATTTATTTTATTTGTACTTTTCTGTATTTCTGATTTTTCGGCATTAAAAATCTGTTTAAATAATTTTTTAAAGAAAATAATAAGTGTTTTTATTTTTTTAAGATGATACTCTTTGACCTGGTAAGTCTATTTCTACCTGAGATTTACAGTGCAGATCTAGGAGCAGCAACAACATTGTCTAACAAGGCTGGCATAGTCGCTCATACCTATAATCCTAGCACTGTGGAAGACTGAGGCAGGTGCATCACTTGAGCTCAGGAGTTCCAGACCAGCTGAACAAGAGTGAGACCCATCTCTACTAAAATAGAAAAACTAGCCAGCCAGGCGTTATGGCAAGTACCTGTCGTCCTAAATTCCTGAGCCCAGGAATTTGAGGTTGCTGTGAGCTATGATGCCATAGGACTCTAGCCTGTGCAACAGAGTGAGATGCAACAAAAACAAGGCCAGGCACGGTGGCTCATGCCTATAATCCCAGCACTTGGGAGGCTGAGGCAGGTGGATTGCCCGAGCTCACAGGTTCAAGACCAGCCTGAGCCAGAGCAAACCCCCATTTCTATAAAATAGCCAGGCATTGTGGCAGGCGCCTGTAGTCCCAGCTACTTGGGAGGCTGAGGCAAGAGGATCACCTGAAACCAAGGATTTGAAGTTGCTGTGAGCTATGATACCATGGCACTCTACCAAGGGTGGTTTTCTAACCAAAGGGTCTTGTTTAATGAAATTATTTTATGTAATAAAATACTACATAGCCACCACAAATCATGTTTTAGAGAAATATTTAACAATTGGAAGAAATGCTCAGTACATTAGCTGAGAGAACCAGCTCAAAAAGAGTATGCACAATGTTTTAAAAATGTGTATGTGTGTGGAAAAGGCTGAAAATTTATGAGATTCTTTTATTTTCCTTTTTTTTTTCTTTTTGAGACAAAGAGTCTTTGTCACCCTCAGTAGAGTGTGATGACATCATAGCTCACAGCAACCTCAAACTCTTGGGCTCAGGTGATTCTCTTGCCTCAGCCTCCCAAGTAACTGGAACTAAAGGCACCCACCACAATGCCTGGCTATTTTTAGAGACTAGGTCTCGCTCTGGCTCAGTCTGGTCTTGAACCTGTGAGCTCAGGCAATCCACCCACCTCAGCTTCTCAGTGCTAGGATTATAGGTATGAGCCCTCATGCCTGGCCATTTTCCATATTTTCTATAGCCAGCATAAATTGCTCTCTCAAAGAGGGCTTTGTACTCCTTTTTTTTTTTTTAATGTTTGTTTGTTTTGTTTTTATTTTTGTTTTTTTGGAGACAGAGTCTCACTCTTGCCCTGGGCAGAGTGCCGTGGCCTCATCCTAGCTCACAGCAACCTCAGACTCCTGGGCTCAAGCAATTCTCTTACCTCAGCCTCCTGAGTAGCTGAGACTACAGGCCCCCGCCACTATGTCCAGCTAGTTTTTTTAATTTTAGTAGAGATGGTGTCTCGCTCTTGCTCAGGCTGGTCTTAAACTCATGACCTCAAGCTATCCACCAGTCTCTGCCTCCCAAAGTGCTAGGATTATAGGCATGAGCCACCACACCCAGCCCTCTCACTTAGTTTTACCATTAAGACATTTCCTACTAAAATAAGATGGCATGTTAGATAGAAAATGAAATTTAGTGGTTATTTCAGAAGCTAAATTTTAGGAACAGTTCTAGCACCTAGCTGTGTTGCCTTGACTAAGTCACTCGGCTGAGCCTCAATTAAAAAAAATTTTTTTTGAGATAGTCTATTCTGCTGCCAGGGCCGGAATACAGTGCTATCATCGTAACTCACTGTAACTTTCAACTCCTGGACTCTAGCAATCCTCCTGCCTAAGATGCTTAAGTAATTGGGACTGTAAGTGTGTGCCACCCTGCTCAGCTAATCTGTTTCTTTGTAGAGGATGAGGTCTTTCTATTACCCAGGCTGATCTTAAACTCCTACCCTTGGCTCAGCACCTGTGGCTCAAGTGGCTAAGGCGCCAGCCACATACACCTAAGGTGGCGGGTTCAAATCCAGCCTAGGCTTGCCAAACAACAATAACAGCTGCAACCAAAATATAGCCAGGCATTGTGGAGGTTGCTGTGGGCTGTGATGCCCCAGCACTCTACCTAGGGGGATAGCTTGAGGCTCTGTCTCAAAAAAGAACTCCTAGCCTCAAATAGTTCTGCTTCGGCCTCCAGAACCACTTAGCATAGTGGTTTTCAACCAATATGCCACAGCACACTAGTGTGCCGTGAAAATGTTAAAGATCATTAATTAAATTGTTTTCAAAAGAAGTTCAAAGCACAGTGTTTTTCTTTTTTCTTTTTTTTTTTTTTGAGACTCAAGCTATCCCCCTGGGTAGAGTACTGTGACATCACAGCTCACAGCAACCTCCAACTCCTGGGCTCAAGCAAGTCTCCTGCCTCAGCCTCCCAAGTAGCTGGGACACAGGTGCCCACCACAATGCCTGGCTAATTTTTGGTTGCAGCCATCATTGTTTGGCGAGCCCAGGCTGGATTCGAACCCACCACCTTAGGTGTATGTGGCTGGTGCCTTAGCCACTTGAGCCGCAGGCACCGAGCCACACAGTGTTTTTCTTAACTCTTCGATAACATAAATTAAGTGTGCCAGGGAAGCTTAACTGTGGGTTCAAGTGAGCTGTGAAGTAAAAAAGTTTGAAAAACACTGCATTAGCATTAACAATTGTGAGCCACTGCACCCGGCTCTGAACTTTTTTGAGCCTCAATTACCTATAAGGAATAGATAAGCAAGTAATCCTTGTGTTATCTGCCAGCTCTCGAATACTGTAGTTTTCAAATGAGAAATTAATCTCAGGCTCGGCACCTGTGGCTCAAGTGGCTAAGGTGCCAGCCAAATACACCTAAGGTGGCGGGTTCAAATCCAACCTGGGCCGCCAAGCAACAATGCCAGCTACAACCAAAAAATAGCTGGGTGTTGTGGTGGGTGCCTGTGGTCCCAGTTACTTGGGAAACTGAGGCAGGAGACTCGCTTGAGCCCAGGATTTGGGGGTTGCTGTGAGCTGTGATGTCACAGCACTCAACCCAGGGGGACAACTTGAGGCTCTGTCTCAAAAAAAAAAAAAAAAAGAAAAGAAAGAAAGTTTGGCAGTGCCTGTGGCTCAGTGGGTAGGGCACCGGCCCCATATACTGAGGGTGGCGGGTTCAAACTCAGCCCTGGCCAAACTGCAACAAAAAAATAGCCAGGCATTGTGTCGAGTGCCTGTAGTCCCAGCTACTTGGGAGGTTGAGGCAAGAGAATCACCTAAGCTTAGGAGTTGGAGGTTGCTATGAGCTGTGACACCATAGCACTCTACCAAGGGCGATAAAGAGAGACTCTGTCTCAAAAAAAAAAAAAAGAAGCAAAACCGGAACTTCCCAGAAGAAAACAATACAAATAGGCCGGGTGAGGTGGTTCAGACCTGTAATCCTCCAACTCCGGGAGGCTAAACTAGGAGACTAGCCTGAGCAAAAACAAGATCCCGTCTCTACTAAAAATAGAAAACCTAGCCAGGTATTGTGGAGGGCACCTATAGTCCCAGCTACTGGTGAGGCTGAGCCAAGCGAATCACCTGAGCCCAAGAGATGATGGTGACACATGGCATCTGAGCTATGATAATGACACATGGCACTCAGGGCGACAGAGTGAGACTCTGTCTCAAACAATACAAATAGCCAGTAAACATGTAAAAAGATGCCAGCAGCTATAGTAGATAGAAATAAGTGCAAATTAAAGCAATGGAGGGGAATTTGTTTCCATTCATTTGGTAAGATTAATGAAATAATCTCTTGATTCACTCACATCCTACTTCTAATTTCATAGGAAACGTTGGCTTTACCCTTGCAGGGTGTCCAAACTTTTTTTCTCTGCCACACATTAAATACACAAACATGAGCAAAAGCTGATTAGCAAAAAAGGTCTGTGCATACTTTTCATGCTATCAGACACCACAGATAAACAGGAGTCCTCAGAAAATCAGCAAGAGACCATGGGCCACAAGTTGGACACCCCTGCTAAAGCATCGAGAATCTGATCACGTCACTGTTGCAGCCCTGGCCAAAGCCACTGACACTCTTCAACTGGATTATTACAATATCCTCCTAACTCTTTTTTTCCATGCTTGGCCCCTACCCCCGTATCATATTCTCTACATAGCAGCCAGAGTGTGGCTGTTAACATCTAAGGCAGATTGTGTTACTCTTGAGCTCAAAACTGTAAGTCACACCTCACTCTGGGCACAAGCTAAAGTCTTAACACTTGCCTACAAATTCCTACCCCATCAGGTCCCCCATTTCCCTCTCACCCATTCTCTGCCAGCCACACTGGCCTCCTTACTCTACCTCTGAGCACACGTACCCACCTTGCAGCTTTCCTGCTAAGCTGTCTGCTTTGCCTGGAACTCTTCTGCTAGAGATTTGCGCTTTCTAACTTCCTTCAAGTCTATGCTCTCATACCACCTCAGTGAAGCCTTCCTTGACCGTACAGTTTAAAATTTCTTTTCCTTCTTTTTTTTTTGAGACAAAAGTCTCAAGCTATCACATTGGGTAGAGTGCTGTGGTGTCATAGCTCACAGCAATCTCCAACTCGGCCTCAAGCAATCCTCTTGCCTCAGTTTTGCATTTTTAGTAGAGATAGGGGTCTCAATGTTGGTCAGGCTGGTCTTGAACTCCTGAGCCAGCTCAAGCAATCCACCCATCCTCCCAGAGTACTAGGATTATAGGCGTGCACCACTGCACCCAAGCCCTATTGAAAATTTTAATCCCACTGCCCTTCCTAGTTTTCCTTACCATATTTTTCTCATGGCATTTTTGACATAACACTCAGAATGTTTTTATTAAATAAGGAAATACATTGAAAGAAATTATTATAGGCAAGGTGTGGTGCCTCACACCTGTAATACTAGCACTCTGGGAGGCTGAGGTGGGTGGATTGCCTGAGCTCACAGGTTCAAGACCAGCCTGAGCCAGAGCAAGACTCCATCTCTAAAAAATAGCTGGGTGTTGTGGCAGGCGCCTATAGTCCCAGGAGGTACCTATAGTTGCCTTGGGAGGCTGAGGGAAGAAAATCACTTAAGCTCAGGAGTCTGAGGTTGCCGTGAGCAATGACACCATGGCACTCTACCCAGGGTGGCAAAGTGAGACTCTGCCTCAAAAAAAAAAAAAGTAAAGAAAAGAAAATATTATAAATAATAATTTATAACAAAGACATTTGCACCAGAATGTTTATTGCAGCCTGGTTCATAATAGCCAAGACATGGAAACAGCCCAAGTGCCCATCAACCCATGAATGGATTAACAAATTGGGCTCGGCACCTGTGGCTCAAGTGGCTAAGGCGCCAGCCACATACACCTAAGGTAGCGGGTTCGAATCCAGCCCGGGCCCACCAAACAACAATGATGGCTGCAATCAAAAAATAGCCAGGTGTTGTGGTGGGCACCTGTGGTCCCAGCTACTTGGAAGGCTGAGGCAGGAGAATCACTTGAGCCCAGGAGTTGGAGGTTGCTGTGAGCTGTGATGCCACAGCCCTCTACCCAGAGGAATAGCTTGAGGCTCTGTCACAAAAAAAAAAAAAATTGCGGCCTATGTAGACCATGGAATATTATGCAGCCCTTAAAAAGATGGAGACTTTCCATCTTTTATGTTTACCTGGATGGAACTGGCACATATTCTTCTTAGTAAAGTATCTCAAGAATGGGAAAAAAAGTATCCAATGTACTCAATACTATGAAATCAATATATATTCACCTACACATTCATACGAATGGTAGAACTTAGCTACAGTCCAGAAAGTAGAAGGGAAGAGGAGAGAGAGGGGAGGGGAGGCAGGAGGAGTGAGGGTGTTTGGGGGACCTCACCTAATGTGTATGATGCAATGGTACATTTCAAAACTATTAAGAAAAGATAACTGGGCATTATGTCAGGCACCAGTAGTCCCCTTTACTTAGGAGGCTGAGGCAAGAGAATCACTTAAGCCCAAGAGTTTGAGGTTGCTATGAGCTATGATACAACGGCTCTCTACCGAGGTCGACAAAGTGAGACTCCATCTCAAAAAAAAAAAAAACAAGTGCTATTAAGAAAAGAGTATGGGGCAGCACCTGTGGCTCAAAGGAGTAGGGTGCTGACCCCATATGCTGGAGGTGGTGAGTTCAAACCCAACCCCTGGCCAAAAACTGCAAAAAAAAAAAAAAAAAGGAAGAAAAGAGTATAAGAGTATAATTGTCTTACCACAACAAATAAGTAAGTGAGGTAATGGATGTGTTAATCACTTCGATGTAAGCATTTCACATTGTATATTAAATCAGTACACGGAACCCCATAAATGTATCAATGTACACAGTTATGATTTAATACAAAATAAATAAAAATAATTATAATACTTATTTCTTCCACTTGACTATAAGTGCCACAATACAGAGATGTGCCCTGGTGTGTAGATTAGTGCCTGGCATGTAATAGTTGCTCAGTATATATTGCTAATGAATGAATATCCAGTGTTGATGTGAATATGTGAAAATGGCATTCACACACTACTATGAGAGTATAAACTGGGAAAGCTATCAATGTTTACATAAATTTTGATCCAATAATTCTAGGTATCCTCCCTATAGACACACATTAATGTGAACACAACATATGTGTAAAAAGGTGTTTGTGCAAGGTGCCGTGGCTAATGCCTGAAATTCTAATACTCAGAGGTTGAGGTGGGAGGACCGCTTGAGCTCAGGAGTTGGAGACCAGCCTGAGCAAGAGCGAGATCCCATCTCTACTAAAAACAGAAATACTAGCTGAGCATTATGGCCGGTGCCTATAGCATTATGGCAGGTGCTACTCAGGAGGCTGAGACAAAAGGATCCCTTGAACCCAAGGGTTTGAGTTGCTGTGAGCTATGAGGCCATGGTACTCTACCCAGGGCAATGGAGTGAGATTCTGTCTCAAAAAAAAAAAAGAGAGAGAGAGAGATGTTCATTACAGTCTTACTGATAGTGAAAAATCAGAAAAAGTTGAAAGTTTAAATCCTTTAGGTACTGGTCAACCCAAATGTTAATCAATACCAAAAGGATTTTTTTTTTTTTTTTGCAGTTTTTGGCCGGGGACGGGTTTGAACTTGCCACCTCCAGTATACGGGGCCGGCGCCCTACTCCCTTGAGCCACAAGCACTGCCCCAATTTTAAAAAAATTTTAAATAAAAAAATAAATAAGATCTGGGCGGTGCCCGTAGTTCAGTGGGTAGGGCGCCAGCCACATACATCAAGGCCGGCAGGTTCCAACCCAGCCCTGGGCCAGCTAAAAACAATGACAACTACAACAAAAATATAGCCAGGCATTATGGCAGGTGCTTGTAGTCCCAGCTACTTGGGAGGCTCAGGCAAGAGAATCACTTAAGCCCAAGAGTTTGGAGTTGCTGTGAGCTGTGTTGCCACAGCACTCTACCCAGGGTGACAGCTTGAGACTGTTTCAAAAAAAAAAAAATCTGAATAGTGGATTAAATGATGCAGAAAGCATCTAGTTCTGGTCTGTGGGTTAGATTCTCCATGAGCTCACTAGAGACTGTAAATCATACCTATCCAGGCAAGGGAACCAACCTATCATCTTACTTTTGTTCACCCTGATCTCAGGTACCTTGCTGTGCCCAGAAACCATGGTCTAACTTCCCCATGAACATATTAATCCTGAGCTTTGTTTGTTAAGGCAATTGATGGTCGACCTTAAGATTAGGCCAACTTGGCTTGGCACTTGTGGCTCAAACGACTAGGGTACCAACCACATAGACTGGAGCTGGCAGGTTCGAATCCAGCCTGGCCCTGCCAAACAACAATGACAACTACAACCAAAAAAGTAGCCAGGCATGGGGGCAGGCACCTGTAATCCCAGCTACTTGGGAGGCTGAGGCAAGAGAATTGTTTAAGCCCGAGAGTCTGAGGTTGCTGTGAGCTGTGATATCATAGCACTCTACTGAGAGCGACATAGTGAGACTCTGTCTCAAAAAAAAAGATTGGGCCAACTTGTAAAGCCGTAGTCCTCCCCTGAAAAAGATTATTCTTCTAGGAACACACTTGCGCAGGTAGCATTGGAGAATGCAGAGTCCTAAGATCTGTTATTTCTGTTAGCTCTGTGGTGATGACATGAGGGAGAAGTGAAATCTCTGCTGGTTTTGGTGCACTGAGTGGTGTCTGTGTACATTTCCTGGGTGAGCTGCGTGTTTCCTTTGCTTGTTAGGCATGAACTGTCCTATCCCCAAAAGTGAGATTAGGCCTACAAGTGTGGCCACTAGTGACACCTGCTTCCATTTGCCCTCATCAAGCCCTTCCTGAGAGCCACCAGATAGTGGACTGCAGGCTTCAGTTCCTTTGTATTTAAGAGGTGCTCAGCAGAAAGGCTTCTAGCTCAGCAATAGAAAATGAGTGAAGGCTCAAAGCCTGTGGCTCAAGTGGCTAAGGCGCCAGCCACATACACCTGAGCTGGCGGGTTCGAATCCAGCCCAGACCCCCCACCAAACAACAATGATGGCTGCAACCAAAAAATGGCCGGGCGTTGTGGCGGGCGCCTGTGGTCCCAACTACTTGGGAGGCAGAGGCAGGAGACTCGCTTGAGCCCAGGAGTTGGAGGTTGCTGTGAGCTGTGATGCCATAGCACTCTACCCAGGGCAACAGCTTGAGGCTCTGTCTCAAAAAAAAAAAGAAAAGAAAAGAAAATGAGTGAAAAAACTACCTCACCTGTATTTCTTTTCTTTTCTTTTCTTTTTTTTTTTTTTTTGAGACAGTCTCACTATGTAACCCTCAGTAGATGCTGTAACATCATAGCTCACAGCAGCAACCTCAAAATCTTGGGCTTAAGTGATTCTCTTGCCTCAGCCTCCCAAGTAACTGGGACTATAGGCGCCCGCCACAACACCCGGCTATTTTTTGTTGCAGTTGTCATTGTTGACCAGCTGGCCCCAGGTCAGGTTCAAACCTGCCAACTTCAGTGTATGTGTCTGGTGCCGTAACCACTGTGCTATGGGCACAGAGCCTCACCTGTATTTCTGACTATGGAAGATTCTTTTCTGTCTCTGAGAATAGATATGTCTCATATCTTGTGTTATTAACCAACTATTCTTGCCATTGGAGGAATAAAAAATAATTGCTGAAAGGAGTGAAATAAACATCAGTGTTGCTGCTGTGGTCATCCAGCTCTTGTTAGTTATTCATCCAGCAACAATTGGGCATTTATGGAGTGAGTCACTGTGTTCAGTGAACATGACAAGTGGTTTCTACCCTTGGGTCCTCCTGTGAGGAGGGAACACACCTGCGTAAGCAGGCAATTACCGTAAAGTATGTTGTGATGGGCCAACTCCAAGATGCACTAGGAGGGTGTTCAACCCAGAGATGGCAAGGGCAGGCTTCCTGTACCTAGGGACGTAAAAGCCAACAAAGAATTCACTGGAGTTGGCTTCCCTACCCACCTCTTATTATTTCCTTTATTGTTTCATTGATCTTGTAGGAATAACAGAATCTGGAAACCTTTTTTTTTTTTTTTTTTTTTTTGAGACAGAGACTTAAACTCTGTCACCCTCAGTAGAGTGTTACGGTGTCATAGCTCACAGCAACCTCCAACTCTTGGGCTCAAACCATCCTCTTGCCTCAGCCCCCCGAGTAGCTGGGGTTACAGGTGCCCACCACAACACCTGGCTATTTTTAGAGACAGGATCTCACTTTTGCCCAGGCTGGTCTCAAACTCCTGAGCTCAGGCAATCCACCCACCTCGGCCTCCCAGAGTGTGAGCCACTGAGCCCAGCCCTGGCATCTGGAAACTTTTGAACACCTTTTTGACCTTATTAGTTTATAATTCTGTGGGATTCACGTGATAGGAATAATTTATTCTGTTCATAGCCCCTTAGCACTATCTGCTTTTATGTCTTTTGTTCCCTCTTTAATATCTGTGTCCTCCAAAGAATCAACTCCCTAAGTCCAAGCCTTCTTTTTTTTTTTTTGAGACGGAGCCTCAAGCTATCCCCCTGGGTAGAGTGCCATGGCATCACAGCTCATAGCAACCTCCGACTCCTGGGCTCAAGCGAGTCTCCTGCCTCCGCCTCCCAAGTAGCTGGGACCACAGGTGCCC
>CAUYQV010028482.1:0-13065 GCA_963574575.1 Galagoides demidoff | reverse complement strand
CTTCCCCCTCCCTCTTCTCTACTCTCTCTCCTCTTTACCACTCTCTCCTTATCTCTTTCCCCTCTTTTCTCTCCTCCTCCGTGCTGCTCTGCAGACTCCCTCCCCCTACCAATAAAGCCCTTTCATACAAGCCTCAGTGTTCTGTGAGATGTCTACCGGTCGAAGTGCCTCTTTTTCACAAAAAGCTAGGGAATGGCGGGAGAACGGAAGGGAATATACAGTTTTCAGCTGCCATGTGGCTATTTCACCAGGATATGAGTTTTATATTATTTTTGTTAATTTTACAATGTTAAACTTTAATAATAACAAATAATTGTTGAGAACTGATTATCGAGAACTGCTTATCAAAGTTCGCATTGTTGATCGGTTGTTAGAACTCGACCACCATTGTTTGGACTTAATGAACAATGGCATTTTTTGGCATTGGCAACCACAAAAACATTTTGTAACTGTCTCTCAGATCATACACATTATACTGAGTGCTAGTGCTAGTTAAACAAGTGATGTCAACAAATCAGCTATTTAGAGAATTTAGGTAAGCAATTTATTTATTTATTTCATGAATTTAGCAGACAGTACTCATATTATTTATGTTTTATAGTGGCGGCAAAAAGTCTAGCGCCAGCCTTGAAATTGACATGACTTATGATGTATCAATATTAAAAAAAATTGATAAGGAAAAGGTTAAATCTTGGGCATCAGCAAAAATCACAATAGAGAACAAATGGTTCGAAATATCTCATCATTTTGAAACAAACCATGTTCCATACAATAATGCACTGAAAATTGTGGGATATGCGCTGTCCTTACCAGGAACTAATGCTGCGACTGAATGCATTTTTTTCCTACGGTGAATAAAGTGTGGACATCAGAAAAATCACAATTAAGTGTTGAGACTTTGAAAGCCATTTTATGTGTGAAATATAATTTAACAAATTCTTGTGAAAAATTTCATGACCTTTAAACAACGACAGCAGTCTACTAAAAATAATTTCACTCAAATGAGAAATATGCCAAAGAATAAAATAATACTATACATAATTTTTAATGTATTATATTTGTAAATTGTACTTAAGTTGGAATTAAAAAAATTACCATACTATTTTTGTATTCTATGAAAATTTTTGTTGCTCCATATAGACCAAATTTTCAATTAGGAACCCCCCCACCCCATCAATGGTGTCCTGCTTTACAATTCTGGCCCCCTTACTGTTAATGCATAAAAACAGAGAAGATGTTCTATAAAGTAAGAATAGATGGTCTGTTTAAAACACAATGGCATTCCAAAGGTTGATCTTGCACCAGGGTCTTATCTCAAGTGCCAGTCAGGACCAGAATAGGAGACTCTGATGCTCCCCTGGAACACTAGCTTTGAATAATTTACTGGAGAGTGGAAGGGGGTTGCTGGTATAGGGATTTTGAGGAAGCCAGCCCTTTTTCCTTGATCTGGTTCATGGAAAGATCAACTCACTTATGGGAGTAATTGAAAGGTTTATTTCCAAATACCCTATGTCTCACTTTCCCTCGTGTTGAAATACACCACACTCAGGTCTGAAACACAGGAGAGCCACTTGTACTCTCATCCATAAATGCCAGGAAGCCCTATAAAAAGATAAGTAATGGGATGGGCACTTCACTTCTTTTTTCTTTCACTGAAAGTGGGTACAGGAAAAGCACAGTTGTTTTACCTCCATGAAAAGCAAAATTTTTAGTAAACCTACCAGCAAAATTTTTACTACTCATTTGTAAATAAAGTCTAAAGAAGGGACATGTAAAACATTCCAAGCTAATAGAGTATTATTCTGAAAGTAATTTGTAATATGCAAAACTTCAAAAGTACTCAAGTTGAAGGGAGTCTGTAAAAGGCAAAAAGCAGCCCCTGTCTATTATTTAGGGGGAATTTGAAAAGCTGGAAGCAGCCCTGAGTTAAACAGTTAGAAATTAACAAAACAAAGCATGGGACCAGAGAGATTAACATAGGAATTAACTTACTGAAAGGCGGAGAGAATGGGGGGGAGGGGTCATAAGAAGGTGGGGGAAATCATTTTTCCTGCAGAGTGAATGATGCTGTATCTCAGACTGATTTTAGAATCCACAGTAGGTGTTGATCTTGCACCAGGGTCTTATCTCAAGTGCCAGCCAGGACCAGAGTAGGAGACTCTGATGCTCCCCTGGAATACTAGCTTTGAATAATTTATAGGAGAGTGGAAGGGGGTTGCTGGTATAGGGATTATGGGGAAACCCGTCCTTTTTCCTTGATCTGGTTCACGGAAAGATCAACTCACAATTATCGGAGTAATTGAAAGGTTTATTTCCAAATACCCTGTGCATAGGGGGGAACCACAGTAATGATTACCCAGAGTCTCAATGATGGTCAGTGGCTTTTTAGAAGGACCGGGTAGGGAGAGAAACTAGAAAGTATACTGCTACCACATAGCAAGTGGTTGCTTGGGGGTGGGGGGAGAGTGTAGATGGGTGGAAACAGATTGATTTGTAAATTAACGTGAAAAACAGGTATTGCGCTTCAAGTGACTTTGGGGCCAGGTCTATTAGCCCTTAATAAGGAAGTCAGCAGCCCCTTTTGATTCCTAATCAGGTTTCTCAGGCTTTGTGTAGATAGCAGAAAGTCTTCCTTAAATGTTTCCTGATCATGAATGGCCCTTTCAAAATATTCTTCATACCAAGGAGTCACACTCTGGGACAAAATTTCCTTAGCTCATTCAATAGGATTTATTAAACAGAAAAGAATATAGAAAGGGCAAAAAGCACCAGAGCTTCTGGCAAAAGGAAAGACCCAAGTTGGAAGACTATATCTGGGTACTTTCTCTAGGGGTATATACAGTCTTGAGAATTACATTTGACCAGGACTTGCAGGTGGAAAAACACTTTTTAAAAGTTAATGAATCTGTTAACAATGGTTACTTCATACTTTATAAGCCATTTCAAAATAATCAACTGTTTAATTCTCATTTATGGTATTTATATTTGAGGGGCTATGGCATAGTTTACAATATAGCTGACATTTCTATTGGCTTTCAACCATTTTATAAAACAATCATTTATGTAACATAAAACTGTCCATTTTATGTGTATAACTGGATAATTCTAATAAATTTATAGATTTATGCAGTCATCAAACAATCCAATTTTATAACATTTTGATCACCCCAAAAGTATTCCACATGCCTATTTCTAGTCACTCTCTGTTCGCATCTCCAGTCCCAAGCAATCACTATTCTATTCTGTCACCACAGATTTCCCTTTTCTAGACATTTCATATAAATGAAATCATATAATTTATTATCTTTTGCATCTGAAGTCTTTCCCTTAATAGAGTGTTTCTGAGATTCATCTATGTAAATTGTGTTATTATTTTGTTCATTTATATTTCATCAGAGGGGTATAGCACATATTTTATATGTTAACAAGTTGCTAAAAATTTCATTTTTTTATACTTTTGAACTATTATGAATAATTTTGGTATAAACATTCATGAACAAATATTTGTGTGGATATAGGTTTCATTTCTCTTGAGTAGTTATCTAAGGGTGGATTTGCTATATCCTAAACTTATCTTTTTAAGAAACATCTAAAATACTCCCCAAAGTAGCTTGTCATTTTGTATACCTCTTATTAATGTCTTATTAACACTTATTATTAATTTTTAATTATTATTGTTGTCACTCAAATGAGTTGTGATTTTAATTGCCTGTTCATAGTGACTATAGATGTTGTACATCTTTTCATGAGTTTACTAACCATTCTGTATCTTCTTTGATAAAAATTGTTTATCTTTTCCTCTATAAAAATTGAGGTTTTTTATTGAGTTGTAATTATTTGTTTATATATTCCAGATGCAAATCCACTATTAGATGTCATGTGACTTGAAAATATTTAATATTTTTCCTTCTAGGTTGTGACTTTTTTATTTTCTCAATGATGTCTTTTGAAATGCACACATTTTTAATTTTAATGAAGTTTAATATATCAATTTTTCTTTTATCATTTGTGCTTGAGGCATCATGTATTTAAATAATTCAAATTTCCCTTTATATTTTCGGCTATATGTGGTCACAAAGATATAAGAAGATTATTATGGAAATATATCACACTTTAACCAGGAAGTCAACTAAATATGATGACTATAGTTAAGTCATTTTCTGAATCTTCAAACAGAAAGTACTTTCTAATGCTGTCTAAAAACTAAGCAATAAATTCAGCTTTAAATTACCATAAACTCCATAGACTAGGAAAAGCTACCTGATGCTTTAAATGCTATGGTATCTTACAGCTTAGTGCTGGCCTCCTTTGTCTTCTTTATTCTCCTTCTTTGGGTCATTTTACAACTCCCTGCTGCCAAGCTCTGATTGGTCAACACCTCTTCCACTCCTAGAACACCCTATGCTTCCCTCTATGACTTTATTTACATTATAATGGAGCTTGTATTTACGTGTTGAGTACTGTCCTACTGTAAATCATAAAAATGTTCTATTTATCCTTATATTTACAAATCCTAGTACACTGCTTCACACATGAGAAGGTTCAAAAATGTTTATTGCATACACAAAGAGGACTCAAATTTTCAACCTCACCTCCTATCATATGCTGCCATGTAAGTGATATAACACACAGTTGCCTTTAGAATAAATTATAAGGGCGGCACCTGTGACTTAGTAAGTAGAGTGCCAGCCCCATATACTGAGGGTGGCAGCTTTGAACCTGGCTTTGGGCCAAACTGCAACAAAAAAATAGCTGGGCATTGCGGCAGGCACCTATAGTCCCAGCTACTCAGGAGACTGAGGCAAGAACATCACCTAAGCCCAGGAGCTGGAGGTTGCTGTGAGCTGTGATGCGAAGGAACTCTACTGAGGGAGACAAGTGAGACTATAAATTTTAATGCATGCTGTCTAAATTAGGTGGCAGATTAGGAAATAATATCTATAAGAAGAATGCACAGATAATTCTTATATTAAATTGTGACAAGAAAAAAAATGAAGCTTTTATTATCAGAGATTGAAACAAAACAAAACCGTGCAGTTGATTATAGACACAGCGTCCATATTGGCAAAAGAATGAATTGTATATGGGCAGATAGAAAAATATGAACTGCTAACTAATGATTATTGCTTCTCACATATATGAAAGTACTGAGAACTATATTGTTCAGAATTCCAAAGCTTTCCATTTGCATAAACACAACAACAACAAAGTAAGTGAATCAGCATAAAAATTGTCAGTATTTGTTTTATACCCAGCATCACTTAATGCAGATAATACCTCCAAATAAAAGCAAGTCATTGTCAAAATAAATAGTAAAAAGCCTAAAGTGAGTTTACAAACTGGCTCCTGATTCACCATATTACATTTCTCATTAATAGGCACTCAATGTTCAACTTCATATTTCTGTTTTGGTCAAGAGAACATCCTTTTTGGTTTGCATTTGTTGTCTTATCTATGATTCCTCCAGTTCTAGATGTACCTAAAACATTTCTTGTCTTTGTATCTAAGTGTTTTACCAAAGCACCATTAACCTTCCTGTGTCCATTTCTGACACTTCAGCTGTTATTGATTGTATTCTTAAATCCTTTCTTCATGTACTATGTACTTTTTGCAGTAGTGTCTGCAATTCTCTGACTCTACAACTGTAGTTTCTGTGATCAGCTTAAATTTTCTGTGTGGGTTGGAATTGGAAGGGTATTAGACATGGTATGTAAGGATTGCATATTTTAATTTTTAAGCACATTCTCCCTTATACAATATGGAACTATATACTCATAAAACAATCACAACTACAAATTATTTGTCAGCATATTTTTCCTTAGAGGGGATATGTGAAAATTGTTTATGAGTTTAAAAAAAAAAGTACCACAGAATAAAACTATACTTATTACTTTTATTTCTGAGGCTGAAGATCCAAAGCCTACGTATATTTAAATATAGATGTTTCTTTGACCTGGCAAAAATAGCTGGAAAGAAGTTCACATTAAATAGAATAAGGTAATCAGACATTCTTTAGTAGTCTTCAATAGGATTATATGCACAGACTTCTCTACAGTGTATAAATTGATTTCACATACTTGTTCATATCTATGTATGGGTGTCAATAATATCTAAACTCTGCATTTGCATGATTCGTATGCAAACTTGGTTACCTTTATGACTTTTACAAATTCATGTATAAGCAATATAGTTCTATTAATTCAAGAAAAATCCAACCAAAGCCCCTCCCCCAAATAACTGTTATAAAGGAAAAATTAGGTGGTAGGTATTTTTTCCTCTACCAAAGAAGCTAAAAAAGTCACAAAAATAAACCAAAAATTTAGGATGTAAACATCAAAATAGTTTGCAACATTTATGAAATTTAATTCAACCCAACAGGTGTGAAGATCTCTTACCTGCATCCAAAAAGAAAAACAAACAAACAAACAAACAAACAGCAACAGCAGAAACATTTTTAATTTGTCTTTTTATCTATTCATTCATAGAATACTCCCCCACAAACTTATTTGTGTGACAATCACTAAGTAGGGAGTATCAAAGAAAATTAGAAACACAGGCCACACTGCTATTCCAGTATTCTCCATTTTATGCATAGGTGCTTGAGAAATGTATTACTATTCTTGCTATAGTGGATTCTACCTAAGCCAGAGACCAACTAGTTTCTAAAGTACACAATAACAATTCTCCTCAACAAAGCTATGATATAGAGAGGGGGCATAATACATGACCTCTTTTTACCATACACTGCATAGTTTTCAGTGCACTGTGAAGGAGGAGAATAAGGAATACTCTCAACCAATTTTTTTAAGTTTTAAAGACAGCCCCTAGGATCACTATAATTGAACTGTCTATTTCAAGTGGTCTTCCAAAGAGAAAAGCATGTTCTAACGCCCACACATCTTATCAAACAGTCTTGAAATCACAAAATTAATGTTGTTTTCTGACAATCCTATAACCCAACACATTTGCCTTCTTTACAGACTCTTTAAATGACTTCATCCAGGCAGAAATCTAGTGGATGGATTAAACTGCTAAAACCTTTAGATGTCAAATTATTTTTTACTCTATATTCATTGTGCTACATTCACTTAGATCACTGTTTAGATACACTCAAAGTTAGTAGAGAACAGTATTTCCTAAATGATCATTTTTCAAACTATTTATTAGCACTCTCAACTTAATTTAAGTAGTGGGTGCTGGCAGTTTCTGTGGAAGATGAAGGGGAAAAAGAGTAAGGAAAATCTCATTTTATCAAACATCCAACTGGACTATGTCAAACACAAGAATTTTCATTTCACTGATGAGAACAGGTTTAACAGAGCATTAAAGAACATATTACCACAAAGACAGCTCTATGCCAGCATACTAAATCAGGATACATTCAGGTTACTTTTCTGTTTTATAAGTCTCACAGGATCCTTCTGCCAAAGTTGAGTCCCAAGCTAAGAGAGGCAGATTAATTTTAAAGGCATATGTCATACTTCATCTTATCCCTCATTTTCCAACAATTATGAATGAGAACGAATGTATAAGGGGCAATCAAATTAAGAGCTATAAATATTGCAGGCATGGTCTAGATCACAGTGAAAGAAACCCAAATAAGGAAGCTCATATTCCCTGAAATACAAAAATTATTCCTCTGCCCCCAGCAGTAGCAAATCCTTATTTTATACCTCTAGGTTCAGTGCCTTTTGTTCTTTGATTCACAGTGTTTGTTTTAACAGTATTCCATATTTGTAAAATACCTTTGATACCTGTCTGAATACCTAACATTCATTCTTTCATTCATTTATTCTTTTCTCAAAGAAGAAATCTCTAGTTGTTTCAATTCAAATCTCCAATATACATATTTTGAGTTAATGTGGAATAAGAATAAATTATGAGTCAAAATTATTGTAACTATACTGTACTGCTCTATAAGAAAAGTTAATATTAGGAATCTTATGACAATATTTCAACACTTAAAATCTATTTTAAATTGTATGGCATGATTACCATGGAAAACCAAAGTTAAATGGCAAAGATTTTAATTTCTTTAGATAATGCATGGAAAGGAGTTATTTCAAAACAATTTTGACAGCTAAAAATGTGGACAATGTGCGTGGGAGGAAAGAACCTTGGTAAGCATAATTATTTTCCTTAGGAGACCAAGAGTAGACAGGCTTTTAAAAAACACTCCATTTTAGTGCCTCAAAAGTAATTATAGTAATAATGTATTGCCTTTCATATACCCAAATGACACTATTGACCCAAGATCGTAGGTTAAATGCTCTGAATTGTGTATTTAGAAGTGAGGATAGCTTGTTTACTGATTCATTAACATGCCTAGACCCAGTAGCCCCTTGTGACCAGGAATATACATTTCCATGACCCAGGACTTGGCTAAAGGGTATATCCTAAAGTTATGTAATTGAATAAAGCTAACCAGCTTACACAGGGGCCAAAACTATGACTTTAAGTATAGTCTAATTAGATAAACAGCTATAGGCAAAAATCAGCCAGTAAGGTGCCTCATTAGTTAGAAATACACACAGGATATCATTCCCTTAGTCTTTCATTCTAGTAAAAGGAGGCCCTCAATGGAGCTCTGGTAACTCTGTGGTCAACTCAGTTGGCTTACAAATGGCCCAGAAATAAGACAATTTTAAACTTGTAGCCTCTTTCACAGGCTTATATTAATTTAAGAAAGTTAAGTCAGCTCTCTCAAATTGCACCAGATCAGCACTCAACAACTGATATCCTCCCAGAGGCTAGTTAGATCAAAGATTTTAAAACATGTGGTCCTCAGAACTTTATGGTTAGTTTATTTCAACAAGCATTTAGTAAGCTTCTTTTTAAAATTATGCTAGCTATTCTATATATATTATGCTATGTGTTGAGACCTTTAAAAGTGGCCTAGTACCTGTCCATAGAATCTTGCTGACTAGTGGGGAAGAAAGACACATACATAAGCATCTTGATAAAAATGTACATAAACTCTTAGATCTTCCCCCTTACAGAGGAGACTGTAAGAGTGAAGCAGATGGAATGTGAAGGGAGCTTGGATGGGGAGGAAACAAAAGCTTTGGAGAACCTTCAGAATGAACAAAGAAAGGTACAGGAATGCAGAATAAGCATATAAAATGTGGAGATAGATGGGACTTAAAATAGCTTGTAATTAAGTGTGAGCCAGGGAATTTTTTTGCTAAAGATTTTAGCTATACCTTTGTTTGTATAATAACTTATTTTCCCTCTGGTTTAATTTCCCTGAGGGTGTTTTTAAAATATAATTCCCTTTCTCTTATCTTCAAATTATGCTCAGTATACATATGCAGAAGGAAAGAAATGGACATTATTGCTAACAGTAAGATTGTTGTCTTAAAAATAAGTAATTGAAGAAATTCATTGAGTACAATTACATAGAGAGCCTGTGGGAGTTGCTATGGAGGAACTGAAAAATTCTCTATAAGTGCTAATATTTGGAGGAATATACACGCAAATTATTATTATTATTTTGCCATTTTTGGCTAAGGCTGGGTTTGAACCCACCACCTCCAGTATATGGAGCTGGTGCCCTACTCCTTTGAGACATAGGCACCACCCAATACACACATATTATTCAAATATACTGGCCAGAGAATGACAGCAATGGAAGAAGCCAAACTAAGCATTTACAAATGGAGCTTTTGGTATTTGTCACAGGAGATGTTAAGCTAATATTGAATACTGCACCATCTCAATAGTAAGGATAATTATTGAACGTATCAAAAATGAGAAATACAGATGACTGCCAGAGAAAATCTCCTTCACTCATTTTTTTAATGCATGTATGGAATAATATAACAAAATAAAGGCTTTCAAATGTTATTTTAGAGAAATGGATAAATGAAATGTGGTGCAGTCATATACCAGAAAATTATTCCACCATAAAAAGAAACAAAATACTAATACATGCTACAACATGGAGGACCCTTTAAAAACTTTATGTTAAGTGAAAGGAGTCAGACCTGAAAGGCTACATATTCTATGACTGAGAGGGCTCAAGAAACATTAGTGACTGATTAATGAGGTTCAGAGTTCCTTTTACCAAGATGTATGTGTTCTAAAATTAAATTGTGGTGATGATCGTACTACTTTGTAAATATACTTCAAAGTTAGAAGGGTGAAACAAATGGCATATAAACTAAACTCAATAAAGTTGTTATTAAAAGATGTTCTTTTAGACTCCTTTAACATAATCTGCAAACACATAACATACATTTTAGTTCTACCTCTCTCACCTCTTTCCTGTTCCTATCCCCAAATACTTCATAAGAATATGAAAATTACCTATAGAATGCAATGAACAAATGGCCGCTTAGACATGTGAGAAACCATCCTGAAAGAACAAACCGTTTTAACCAAACTTTTAAGACATACAACCTGAACTGATGGTACAATGGGAGTTGCCGTTCCTTGTGACAAACTTGCCTGTTGACATCCTACTGTGTTCTGGAACAAACACCAAGTCCCCAAACTAGCCTACTTCTAAGGGGCCAAGACAGTTATCACCAAGCTGGGAACCTCTACATAGTGTCCATTTTAAAATTCTAACCATTCACTGCAGTGTTATCACGTCACCATGTGCCTGTTTCGTCACCTTCCCGCCAATTCCCACATTCTACCTCTCTGCCAGTTGAACCTCAGCCAACTCTTTACCATCCTCGCCACCACATGCCTCCCTGCCATGGATACCATAAGCTTTCACATGAGCAAACTCAACAAAATGGAACGATTCTCTGAAGGCGTCAGAATTGAGGCCAGCAAGACTCAGCAGGATCCTTGTAAAATGTTCGTTGGGGGACTATCCCGGGAAATCAATAAGCAAGTTCTTCTCCAATACTTGTCTCAGTTTGGTGAGATCATAGATTTTACGATTAAAATCGATCCAGACACTGGGCTATCCAGAGGGTTTGGGTTTGTACTTTTCAAAGATAGTACCGCAGTTGAAAAGGCACTCCAAGTAAAAGAGCACAAATTGGATGACAAGAAAATAGAGCTAAAGAAGGCTAAAGCCTTGGAATCTAGATTCCCCCCAAAGAAGATTTTTGTGGGTGGTGTGAACCCTCGTATGTCTGAAGCAAAAATCAGAGAGTACTTTGGTACATTTGGAGAGATTGAGAATATTGAGCTTCCCGTGTGTCCAAGAACAAATGAAAGACGAGCTTTTTGTTTTATTACATATACTGATGAAAAGCCAGTGAGGAAGTTGCTGGAAACCAGATACCATCTAATTGGCTCTGGGCGATGTGAAATTAAAATTGCCCTTCCGAAAGAACATATGAGGGCATATCACAATGGGGGAAGATATATTCCATTTTCTGAGTTAGGCAACTACTGGGTAGGTGGAGGCAGTTTCCATGAAAACCCATACGCTTTTGGGGCAAACCAAGAAAACCCATACGCTTTTGGGGCAAACCAAGATAGTCACTGTGAAATCCAAGATGGTATCTGGACAAACCAAAATGGTCAGTGGACAAACTGTAATGGTCCCTGGACAAGCCAAGATGATTGTTGGGCATTCCGAGATGGTTGTTGGTCAAACCGAGATGGTCGCTGTACAATCCAAAATAGTCACTGGACAAACCGAGATGGTCGCTGGGCAAACCGAGATGATCACAGAGTACATCAAAATGTTTATCGGGCAATTAGAGGTGGTGGAGGCCTTTCTTCCATGCTTTCTCCTGTTCCCTTCTCAGTCAGTAGAGAAGGATTTAATTTCTCTGATCAATTATTCTCTAATTTCCATAATACCTATAGTAATCAGCCATTCTTTACTGGCTATGGTGATTACTTTTTTGGACATAACTATGGGACCCAAGAGTTGACACGTGCTTTTCCTAATTACCGCATGCAAATAAATGAGACCACTTTCTTTAGTAGTGGTTACCAGAGAATTTATCGGCCATTCTGAAGAAGAAAGATGAAGCCACTATTGTAGAACCACTCTGTCTTCAAATGAAAAGTTACCCTACCCATATGAAATAACTGAATGACTGTTTTGTAGGACTTTGTCACTATTTCTTCCTCAACTGTTTCCAGAAGTTTTTAAGGTCCTCATTATTTTTCCATGACCTTTTGACATTGGAACTCTGGCACAAGAACACAAGAATTCGTTACTTTTTGTTTTATCTAAAGGAAGTTAACGTTTTCTTAAAAATAAATGTTTACTTAAAAATAAGAGTTATCTGAAACTATTTCTGTAGTGGCTTTTAGTTTGAGTTGGTGTTTTCTTTGTTTTGGTTTTTGGTGAAGGAAGTAGAGGAATTTCTTGATCTGGTATGTAATTTTTTTTTTTTTTTGACCTAGGGTGGTGTGTTTGGGTTACAGCTACACAGATCCAGGGAAGGCTATCTTAAGGTTTCCCTCTAAATTTTCTATATATTCAACTAGTTCCTCCTTGCATTCATTCATTCAACATTTTACCAAGGGATATTCTAAGCTAGAAACTGTGTTCACTGCAAGAGATTCATAGAGAATCAGTTGCAATCCCAAAAGAGGCTGAAGTAACCCATGAAATATAATACTATATTATTGAGTACTAGGTAAAGCTTTGCAAAAGATGATATGGTGTTAAGAGACACAGCATCTAAAATGTATCTTGGGAGGCAGATGCCCAAAAAGGAGGGTATTGAGTAGGTTTTTGCTAATGGGCTGTGCAAAAAGGAGACAGCATACTCAGCAGACATGTAAAGGTTTTAATGGAGAACACTCAGAGATCTAAATATAGATCTACCATTTGATCCTGTAATTCCTCTGTTAGGTATATATCGAGAAGACTATAAATCACGCTATACTACAGATATCTGTCCCGGAATGTTCACTGCAGCCCAATTCACAATTGCTAGGTCATGGAAGAAGCCCAAGTGCCCATCAACCCATGAATGGATCAATAAATTGTGGTACATGTACACCATGGAATACTACACAGCCACAAAGAAAGATGGAGACTTTGCCTCCTTCATGTTTACATGGATGGAGCTGGAAAATGTCCTCCTTAGCAAAGTATCTCAAGAATGGAAGAAAAAGTATCCAATGTACTCAACA
>CAUYQV010028479.1:0-19712 GCA_963574575.1 Galagoides demidoff | reverse complement strand
ATCACAGCTCATAGCAACCTCCAACTCCTGGGCTCAAGCGAGTCTCCTGCCTCCGCCTCCCAAGTAGCTGGGACCACAGGCGCCCACCACAACACCCGGCCATTTTTTTGGTTGCAGCCATCATTGTTGTTTGGCGGGCCCGGGCTGGGGACTCGAATCCGCCACCTTAGGTGTACGTGGCTGGCGCCTTAGCCGATTGAGCCACAGGCGCCGAGCCTCAAGTGAAAGTCTTATGGGAAAAATAAAATGTATTCTCCTGTCAAAAGCCAGGTTCTTTATCTGTACTATTATTTCCTCTCTTTGCAATTGGGCAGGCATTTGAAGGCCTTCTGCGATGTGTCTTAGCATGGTTTCCAAGGCCCCCTCTGAGCTCTTCCTCCTCCCCTCCTCTCTGCTCGCAAGTCCTGTACCCTCCCTGAGCCAAGATTGTTCCCTTAAGTCCTTTACATTTATTTTTCCCTCAGTCTGGTACACTCTGTGTCTAACTTGGGCATAGTGTTTTTCTTCTTATCATTCACAGCAGGCTCAAATGTCACCTCCTCAGAAAGACAGAAAGAATTTTCCTGACCTCCCAGACAAAAGCAGCCTGCCCTCAGCCCCACCAGCACATCATTCTGTTTCATTTTCCTATGGTTCTCATGAATTCAAATTGTATTCATTATGTATTACCTGTTTCTTGTTGTCCCTTTCTTTCAAAGTGTCAGCTCTACAAAAGTAGAACCCTTGTCCATGCTGTCATCCTCCAGATTTACAACAGAGACTAGCTGTACAGGGAATGTCTGTGGCATGAAAAACTATATATCTCAACCTGTCCAAATGGTTGAAGTAAGTATATGAGTGGATTTCTTCAGAAGGATGACATTGACATTGTGATTGCCCTGGGACAGCCGGAGCTCAGGAAAGCACTAAACCAGCATGTTAAGTGGCCTTTCCCAAATAGAGTGACTGCTTCCCAATTGGAGTTCCATATTCGTTTTTTTTTTAGTTGCTATGTGGCCGGGGCCAGGTTCAAAGCTGCCGCCATGGGTATATTGGGCCAGCACTCTACTCACTGAGCCACAGGTGCCACCCTGGAGTTCCATATTCTGTGCTCATGTAAGTTGAACAGACTTCTTTATTGAGGACACAGCTCACTTTTGTCTTTGTTGTTTGTTTGTTTTTAAATATGGAATGCTTTCTATTTTTTTTATTTTGAGACAGAGTCTCACTCTGTCACCCTAGGTAGAGTGCTGTGGTATCAGAGCTCACAGCAACCTCAAACTCTTGGGCTCAAGTGATTCTCTTGCCTCAACCTCCTGAGTATCTAGGATTACAGGCACCCACTACAATGCCCAGCCATTTTTAGAGATGAGGTCTTGCTCTGGGTCAGGCTGGTCTCCAACCTGTAAACTCAGGCAATCTACCTGCCTCAGCCTCCCAATTGCTAGGATTACAGGTGTGAGTCACCGCACCCAACTGGCAATTTTTTTTTAGTAGAGACAGTGTCTCGATCTTGCTCAGGGTGGTCTCAGTCTTGCTCAGGGGTTCTTAAACTCCCGAGTTCAAGCAATCCACCAGCCTCGACCTCCCAGAGTGCTAGAATTTCAGGTGTGAGACATCAGGACCAGCCTAGTTTTCCTATTTGTAGAAGAGATGGCCTGGCTTTGCTCAAACTCCTGAGCTCAGACGATCCACCAGCCTCAGCCTCCCAGAATGCTAGGATTATAGGCGTAAGCCACTTTGCTCAGCTCTTTCTTTTGAGACAGAGTCTCAGTCTGTTCCTGGGCTAGAGTGTAGTAGTGTAAACCTAGTTCACCATAACCTCAAACTCCTGGGTTCAAGTGACTCTCCTACCTCAGCCTCCTGAGTAGTGGGGACTATGGGCGCCCACTCCAACACCTGGCTAATTTTTCTTTTTCTTTCAAACTTTATTCAAATTAATACGAGGGTACAATATTTAGGTTACATTGTTCTCACTTCTAGGGTAAAGTTACATTTGTAGAAGAGCCCCTCATAATTTTTCTATTTTTTAGTGGAGATGGAGTCTCACTCTTGCTCAGGCTGGTCTCAAACTCCTGAACCCAAATGATACTCCTGCCTTTGGCTTTCTACAGTGCTAGGATTATAGGCATTAGCCACCAGGTCTGGCCTCAGAGCTGATTCTTTAGGCCATGTCTTTATCATTAATGAGTCTAAGTTCAGCTTGATGCAGTGTTACCCTGTAAAGTAGCTTGAAACAGTCAAAATATTTCTCCATTGAACTAATCTGACATATTTTAGTTATTTATCTTGTTTGGCTGATTCCAGCCCATTAGACTATAAGTTCCATGACAGCTGAAGTTATTGTCTGTTATATGCACTGTCATATTGTCAGTATCCAGAGCAGGACCTGGCACCTGGTAGATGTTCAGTAAATATTTGCTGAAATAATGTATGAATAAGCAAATGAACAAACAATATTTATTCTGCCCACAGGTCCTTAGTGAAAAGGGGAGGAATTTTGGTACAAGTTAATTATACCATATTCTAATTTCTGTGGTTCATATTTCTGGACTATCTGTTATTTATTCTTGCTGCTGATTTTCCCATGGATTTTTTCTGAATGGGCAATGTGGAGGAGTTAAGAAAATGAAGGAGTGGGGAACTTGGGTTTTGACCCCACTTTACTGGTGATAGTAACAACTAACATTTGTATTGCCGTTTCCTTCCCAAAGCTATTGCAGTTGGTTCTCAAAATATTCCTGTGAGGCAGGTGTCATATCCTTCATTTCCAGGTAGATAAACAGGCTTTAAACAGACTCTCCCAATATCACTCAAATGGTATAAAACAGCCTCCATCTAAACACTGGTTTTACTGTGTCAAAGTCCAGGTGTATTCCATTGGCACTGGCTGCCTCCCTAGCTGGTTGTGTTCACTGAGGAAGCCATTTCCCCTTTCTGGGCCTCGTTCCTGAATCTGGAAAATGCCTAGATGATCTCTTAGATTCCTTCCAATTTTAAATTTTATAATCCTATAAGCCTGTTTCTCTATTATCTATTTTTGAAAAATACTATAGCTTTAAAAAGCACTAAAACAATGAGATTTTATTTCTTTTTTTAATTGCAAAGCTCTTTCAAAATCTGATTCAGGTGCTAAAAATCAAATAAACTGTGAAAAAATTTCCCTCTACTTTTAAGTAATGCCCAGAAACAGACTAACTTGAAAAAGAATGAATTTGTTTTGTTAAGTAAAGCGTCCTCAGAGGGATCTTTATTATTTTTTTTAATACCATGAGAGGGTTTTATACTGAACTTACTTGAAAACAAATGATATCAAAGGAAATATAGCAACTTTTTAAGAAATAAAGCCATTTATAGCAGAATAAAAATAAATTAGGCCAGTACAGTGGCTCACTCCTATAATCCTAGCTTTCTGGGAGACCAAGACAGGAGAGTTAGTTGAAGCCAGGAGTCTGAGACCAGCCTGAACAAGAGCAAGATACCCCATCTTTTTTTAAAAAGGTAGTAAATAGCTGGGCATGGTGGTTCATGCCTGTAATCCTAGCACTCTGGTAGCTGAGGTGAGTAGATTGCCTGATGTCAGGACTTTGAGACCAGCCTGAGCAAGAGTGAGACTCCATCTTTACTAAAAATAGAAATAAAAAAACTAGCTGGGTATTGTGGCAGGTGCCTGTAGTCCCAACTACTAAGGAGGCTGAGGCAAAGAGGATTGTCTGAGCCCAAGAGATGGAGGTTGCTGTAAGCTATGATGATGCCAGGGCACTCTATCACTCTATTCAGGTGACAGAATAAGACTCTGTTTCAAAAACAAACAAACGAAAACAAAGAGCAGAAATAGTTTACCACCATGTCACTAAATAAACAAAACTTTCAGAAAATACAAAGCAAGATGTAGTCTTTAGTTTATTACTTACCTAGTAAACGCCCTTCATATCCAAAACATTTGTATTATTGACACACAAGCTGTTTAAATAAGCTGATTGAACTGCTATTGAGCAATATAGCAAGTGAGTTTATTCTCCATAAGATGTTTTGTTTTGTCAAAACTTCTACCCATGGTCATGTAGAAGTAAGCTACTTTTGATGTCACATGAAAAAACTTTACACAGAAAAATCTGTATGTGCATATTCTTTCGGGGGTTTTATTTTGCTAAAAAGTAGAATTCACACAGACAAAAAAACATGCAAAATTTTTTTGTGCACACCTCTAACACACTATATTTCACTTCTGAAATCGTAACAAAAAAAACCAAAATCAAAATCTGCAAAGCAAGAGTACCTGGGTTGAAAAGTTAACATTATAAAAGCTAGATTCCTAACACAAACACTACAGATGAAAGTCACTCAGATGCAAAAGTAAAGTTTATAAATGTTAAGTTTACATTAACAATGAAAAGACAAGAATGGTACCTCCAAAGTATATGCTTGCCCCACCATGGACTATTGAAGATCATTTGGTTTGGTGTTGAAGGATATCCATGACATTAATTTGAACTAAATACAATCTTAATCCTGACACTATGTCAGGCTTACAGACACTGAGTGAACCCCACTCAAAACTACCGCCTTTTCCCGCTACCTTTAAAATGATTTTTTAAAATTTGAATTTTTTCCATAAATAAAAGAGTACCTCAGAGTCTACACTAGCTCTGAGATGTGGAAAAATACCAATTTGATAAAGGACTATGGTGAAACTGTCCTTGGAGATATTTCACTTTTCTTCTTAATCATACCTATTCGAAGGATTGCGTGTGTGTAAAACTTTTAAAAAGAGATTTTGGAAACTGAATTCTAGGGAACTTTCTTCTTTCTTTCCTCAAGACCAGTCTCGGATAATTTAATAGATTGTTTTTGGAGAAAACCTTCTTAGAGCCATTCTGTAAAGTCAGCAACCGCCTTGTCCCTGTATATTTGAACTTTCCAAACACAATAGAATACTGCAAAGTACTGGTTTGCACACTCTATCAGTCCCAGATTTTACTCTGCCTGGTACTTTGTATTCACTTTCTTATAGCATCACAGGTGGTAAGAACAGTCCTGTGGTAGGTGCATGCTCACGTCCCTCCCTGGTGTTCCCTGGGGGAGTTTGGTGGCTTCATGCTTGGAAAAAATTCAGGCTTCCTGCTAGGGACACAGCTAGTGACTTCCTTCTCCCCCAGGGAGAAGAGATACATGCTGGCAGATAGTGGTCCCCTGGAAGTCTCGGTTCTCAGAAGAAAAAGAGTTCTAAGTGCATTTCCGTAAAACATTTCAAACGTGCAAAGAGAAAAATCCCAAACAAGAGTGAGGACAGGGTAGCAGTGATTGGAAGGGTGCCTAATATCATGCTCAAGGGAGAAACATCCCCGTAAACTGCCTGCTTCAATGCCATTTTCAATGAGCACAATAACAGTACTTCCTAAAAAGGAAAGTGACTATCCCATTTCCAACTTCAGGGATTAAGCTTCTCTCTTTATCACCAAACAGCTTCAAAATGTTTACCTAACTCAAACTGTCACTAATATTGTAAAGAAGTTTGAAGGCCCAAGTCTACTGTAATAAATTCTTAAATAATTACTAGATCAACTCAGCTCAAACATTTTCAAAATACTGGCCAAAATGGCAAATGCATATAAATCAGTCCATTTTTTCCTTCCAGCACTTAACACAACTGTACATAAACGTTCTACAGCATTTAAAGGAACATATGAAAAGGATGGTTGGTGCAGACCTGAAGGTGAGAGGTCCTGCCCCCCACCCCTGTGCATCCTTACTGAGGTTGGCAGAAAGCAAGGTTCCTTTCCCCCACCCAGAGATGGGGCAGGTCAGCCTATTCTGCCATCCTGTTTTACACACACTCTCTCTCTCTTTTCCATAGACCACTGAGCCACTTGAGATAGAGGGTACTAAGGAAGATGTCACGAGCGAACAGTCACAGATTGGGGGTGAAATACATGCACAGGACTGGACACTCAAGCTAACAAACCTCTTAAAGCAAAAAAAAAAAAAAGGGCCAAACACAACCCAAATGCTTTAAAATCTCCTCTTGTACACTGCAAAGCAAAACTGGAAAAACCCAATCCCACTTTCCCATCCCAATTCAAGAAGGAGCTAAGCCTTCTGGGGAAATTGGATGTTTCAAAGTGAAAGAGGGTAGCTGAAGGGCTCATCTTTCTCAGCTGTCTACAGTGTGCGCCAGAGCCCTTCCTGGAGCCCTGGCAACTGCCCAGTGGCTCCCCAAAGACATTTCTTTGGACATCGAGGCTCCCCTTAGAACGTCTCAAGTTTGTTCAAGGTCCAAAGCGTAATGTGCAGAGGTAGCTCCGTGATGCTAGTAATGGAACAACACTTCCTTTTTTGGTGAGGAAAGCCTAATAGGTCTTAGCTAACAAGCTCTCAGCTATGACTCTAAAAATACCCTGCAGCAAAGACTGTTTGGCACTTCATTCTGTTTGCCAGGGAGCTCTAAAGAACTCTGCAGAATGCTTCAGATTCTCCATAACTGCTCTGAGCTCTGTCCCTACTCTGGTGACTGCAGGGAAGTGTATGACTTTGGGAAAGTTGCTTTCTGTTTTTCACTTTTGAGTTCTTGGAATTCTGCTCTAAAGGTTTGAAGTACAATTCCAGTCTTGGATTAATTACTAGCTTGGCTTTGAATCTTCATTTGGCTTCTAGTTGGAACTATGCAAATACACGATCTGTGCACTGAAGAAAAAACTAAAATTATACTTCAAAAGGGCTCAATTGCTTCCTCTCTTCTCCCCTTCCCCCCAAAAGAAACAACAGCCTCCTTGAATCCTTTGTTGCCAGCAGCAAGAGCAGCTCTGCTCGTCAGCACCAGACGCCTCCACCCCCTACACGTTGACTGCGTGTGCGTGCTTCTTGCACAGGGGTCTGTCCTTCTTGGAGTAGAATGGCTGCCCTTCCAGATTCACGTGGCAGACCTGGGACAGAAAACAAAACTGCTTGAGACAGGACCCTCCAGCCTATGTGGCAGGGGGACGCAAGTAAAAAATTTCAGTCATCCCTTTAACTCCCACTCTTTTTTGTCTTTGTTTTGTTTTATTTGTTTGTCTGAGATAGGGCCTTGCTGTTACCCAGGCAGAGTACAGTGGTATGATCACAGCTTACTGCAACTTAGAACTCCTGGTTTCAAGCCATCCTCCTGCCTCAGCCTCCCAAAGTGCTGGGATTATAAGTATGAGCCACCATGCCCCAGCCTCTGGTCACATGCAGCCCAGAGAAAAGCCATAGCCTGTACTCCCCACAACACAAGCAGAGTAGATGGGTTAGACTGTATATAAATTCAGACTTCTAAAGAAGACACAAAACTCAAATTAAATTTAATGAAGTAGAAAAAATATACACCATGAATATAACTAATTCATGCCATCCAAAAAGTATAAGGAACCAATATAAGTTCATAAGTTGATGCACACAGAAGGGATTAACATCTAAAGAAATATGATTAGTAAAAAAAAAAAAGGAAAGAAATATGATTAGTAAACTAAAAAGCATGGCAAAAAAGATTCTCATTAATAATTTTAAAAAACAGTAAATCAGGCGGCGCCTGTGGCTCAAAGGAGTAGGGCACCGGCCCCATATGCCGGAGGTGGGGGGTTCAAACCCAGCCCAGGTCAAAAACTGCAAAAACAAACAAACAAACAAAAAACAATAGTAAATCAAGCTGGGCAAGTGGCTCGTGCCTATAATCCTAGCACTCTGGGAGGCTAAAGCCAGTGGGTTGCTTAAGCTTAGGATTCTGAAGTCAGCCTGAATAAGAACAAGACTCCATCTCTACTAAAAAAAAATAGAAAAATTAGCTGGGCATTGTGGTGGGCACCTGTTGTCCCAGATACTTGGGAGGCTGAGGCAAGAGTCTGAGGTGGTTATGAGCTATGATGATGCCATGGCATTCTACCCAGGGCAACAGAGTGAGACTTTGTCTCACAAATAAATAAATAATAAATAAATCAAAACTTCCCTGAGACACCACTAGTTATCTGTTTTTTTCTATTCTTTTCCTTTTTTTTTTCTTTTTTATTCTTCACTATTAACAAGTATGACCTGGTCACTGGATATCTATTATTCTAGCAAAATAAATAAAACAAAAAAAATTAATGGCTTGTCACTTGTAGCTTTAAATGACTCTAACCACAAAGAGAGGGGGAAGAAAGGATTCAGCTGAAAATCAGCAAGGCTAAAAGGGAATGAAGCCTACTTGTGCGGTGCTAGGGATACATGAATCAGCCCAGTGTTCTGTGGAGGATGTGGCAACACTGAACAAGAGCCAGAAAGATGTGCCTACCCTGTAACCCAGTAATGCCACTCTGGAGAATTTTATCCTGCAGAAACAACTCCACAGAAAAAGAAAGCAACATGTGCTCTACTAGAAACTAGAAACTACTAAAACTGCTCTCAATAAGGAGATGATTAAATCTGTATAGTACATTTTTCCAGTGGAATGCCACCATGAAAAAACAATAAATATGGTGTGCAAGGGAAAAAAGAAGACAAAATTATATTTAAAAGTATATATATACTCCCATGATGAGGACAATATATGGGTACAGGTTGAAGCCAGAGACATCCCCAAAAGATGGGAACTAAATAATATTTGTTGAGGCTACCATGGATCAAACAGAATCCTTTTACTCTACAGATGCAAGCTCATTTAATTCTCAGAAAAAACGTATGGGGTGAGTATGTCTTTCTCCTTTTGCACCACTGAAAAAACTGGGGCTCAGACAGCCCAAATGTCTTGCTTAAGTCCCAGACCTAGGAAGTTATAGAGCTGGGAATTCATATCCAGCTCTGGTAGACCCTAGTTCTATTCTAATTTTTCCCACACAAAGAGAGGCTATGTCTATTTATTTATTTATTGAGACACAGTCTTACTTCGTCACCCTTGGTAGAGTGCCATGGCATCACAGCTCACAGCAACCTCAAACTCTTGGGCTCAGGCAATTTTCTTGTCAGCCTCCCAATTGGGACTACACTTGCCTGCCACAATGGCCAGCTATTTTTAGAGATGGGATCTCACTCTTGCTCAGGCTGGTTTCGGACCTGTGAGTTCAGGCAATCCACCTGCCTCGGCCTCCCAGAGTGCTGGAATTTTTTTTTTTTTTTTTTGAGACGGAGCCTCAAGCTATCCCCCTGGGTAGAGTGCCATGGCATCACAACTCATAGCAGCCTCCAAGTCCTGGGCTCAAGGGAGTCTCCTGCCTCTGCCTCCTAAGTAGCTGGGACCAGAGGCACCCGCCACAATGCCCAGCCATTTTTTTTTTTTTTTGGTTGCAGCCATCATTGTTGTTTGGCGGGCCTGGGCTGGAGATTTGAACCCGCCACCTTAGGTGTACGTGGCTGGTGCCTCAGCCGATTGAGCCACAGGCACTGAGCCAGAAAATAACTTTTCTATCCTCACCATCTATATTCACACCTTTCTACAACAGTCTAAGAAGTTTGCTTTGTAAACAAAAGGGGATACCTATACTCACCCCCAGGGCAGTACCTCCGGGGCATTGCCCCCCAGGGTGGTGTCATACCTTTCTGTCTTTCACTCAATTAACCACAAATCATACCCTGGGCTGCCATTCTGATTACATGGTGATAATTGTCAGGTGCCATCTTGGCCACCAAGGGGCAAAACAGAGCCCACTTAGTGCTTCCTTTCCCTCAAATCTCCAGCTCCTCGTCTCCATGGGTCAGATGGGGGGATGAGCCTTCTCCCTAATCTGTCTTCCAAGGATCCAGGATCAGTTCATCTCCTTCCTCGGGCCCCTCCTCTATTCAGGCAACTGGTTAGGGCAGTGGCCTTCATATTGGCCCAAGGGTACCCCACTAAAGAGGGAAGTGGGGGCAGGGAATGGGATGATTTTATAAAAGGTAAGTGGAATTGCGTGCAATTCCCAGATCTTAGATTCTGGGTGTCTGCTTTCATAGACCTGGTGTACCCAAGAATGTGCCCCTGGCTCATTTCAAACCTCCCCAAGTTGCATTACCCCAGTGTGGAAGGAAATCTCAAGGGCGGGAAGTAAAGAGTAGGGCTCCCTGGTGATGAATCAAGGTTCCATGAATCACAGGACTTCCTGCCTTTCTCTGCCTTAGGTATATTTCATTAAAGGTATACTTGTTTTGTTAGAAATTTTTCTGAATGGTACATGGTGGAGGGAAGTGGTGGAAGTCATGATAATTTTGTTCCAATGTCTTTGGTCTTTTATATTTTTTCCCCACTAGTGTCAAAGGACATTATGTCCTTCTTGAAGGGGAGTCTTTTGACAGCAAAACAAAAAACATTAGTAAGAAATACTGAATGTCAAAAATTAAGAATGCAAGGGTGGCACCGGTAGCTCAGTGGGTAGGGTGCTGGCCACATATAACAAAGGTGTTGGGTTCAAACCCAGCCCAGGCCAGCTCAACAATGACACCTGCAACAACAACGACAACAAAAAAATAGCCGGGCATTGTGGCGGGCGCCTGTAGTCCCAGCTACTTGGGAGGCTGAGGCAAGAGAATCGATTAAGCCCAAGAGTTTGAGGTTGCTGTGAGCTATGACGTCACAGCACTCTACCCAGGGCAACAGCTTGAGACTCTGTCTCAAAAAAAAGAAATTAAGAATGCAATTAAACATAAGCAATTATTTTCAGTCATTCTTAATATGCTTTTTTGCTGGAAAGAAAAATGTCTATAAACAGAGTAATAATACAGCTTAATCATAAATATTCTTTAAAATGTAATTGTAATTGGAATGTTTTCTAGGACACATAACATTTTCAAGAGACATTGAAAAATATCTCCACAGTTAAAATGTCTGTATCATCTCTTACACTGCTGAACTTCCAGGGCCATTGTCTACATTTCTTAAAATTACTCTTCAATGGTTAAACAATGGTTATGAAAAATCTATGCACAAACACACACACACACATAAAGAGAAAATGATAAAAAAAAATAGGATAAGATGTTAATAGGAAGCGCTCCATAAAAGGTATATATCTGAGTTTGGGGATTATTTTTTTGGCTTTGGTCTCCATTCTTGCAAATTTTCTGTACACTTGAAATCATTTCCAAACAAAATGTCATGACCTTTTACATGGATTCTTTAATAAGAGTCTGTATCATTCAAGAAGATGGTTAAAACCCATTTAACCAAACATATCGTAAAATACTTCTTTCAATTCAATTCTCTCTTTTTAAAAATTTATTCATCCAGGTCCTAGAATCCTTTCTCTTTTAAATATGTAGTAAAGTCTCCCTCCTATTAGCAAAATTTAAACTTTTATGCCAGCTGCCCAACAGATTAGATTTTAGTTATGTAAACCTTTCTTTTTGGTTAAATATGTGTAAGGAAAAATCTGATTTTTGATGATTCATGAAAGGAATGGAGCTATTTCTAAGGTTTATAATCATTTAATCCTTTCCTCAAGCTAAAAACCAAGCTCCATGCTCTCCCATTTACCATGAGGAAACATAACACATCTTATAGGACACCTCCCTCCGTAAAATAACTTGCAATTTTATACCCACTAGATTGAACGACTATAAAATAAATAATAACTTGGGTAAATTATTTATATTAATTTGGTGTTTTTCTTTCAAACTGATTGTTCTTCATGTTCTTACATGATGTGGTCCATAATGTATTTCCTGTGGGGTATTTAGAATATGCTTCACAACTCAGAGATCCGGCTGCCCATGCTTCTGTCCATTCTAGAAGACATCCAGCGGTAGGTACCTTATGGTCTCCGTGGGCATTTTCCTGAGGACAGTGACCCTGAGTGTTTTTTGATATGCTTATTCGCCATCCATCTCTCTTCTTTGGCAAAGTGTCTATCCAAAGCGTTCACCAATTTAAAAAAATCGTGTTGTTTCTTATTCTTAAGTTTCGAGCATTTTTTTTTTTTGTACATTCCGGATATACATATGTTCCTTATCAGGTGTGTGATTTGCAAATATTTTCTCCTTGTCTTTCCATTCACTTAACATGGTCTTTAAAGAGCAGAAGTTCTTAATTTTGATGCATTTCATTTTATCAGTTTTTTAATGGGTTGTGTTTTCCGTGTTGTAGCTGAGAAATCTTTGTTTAACCCCAGGTCATGAAGATTTTCTCCTGTACTTTCTTGTAGAAGTTTTATGGTTTTAGGTCTTATTAGGTCTGTGACCTACCCATAATAGTAAGCCTTGTTATTTACTGCTGCATCACCACAGACTTAGCAGTTTAAGACAACATGTGTTTATTACCTCCCAGTTTTTGTAGCCCAAAGGCAGGACATGGTGTGACCAGGTTCTCTGCCCAGGGTCTCAAAGCTATAATCATTAGGCCAGCATTCTCATCTGGAGCTTGAGTTCCTCTTCCAAATACATTCAAGTTGTTGGCTGAATTCAGTTCCTTGAGGTTGTAGGACTGAGGTCTTGTTTTCTTGCTGGATATTGATGGGGGGTGACCCTAGACCCCTGGCTGCTGCACTTGACCCTTTCCTGATATGGCAGCTTCACGGGTGAGAAGCAGCAAGAGGATTCTTCTTTAGGCTTGTGATGGACTGTCAGCAGCCTGCACATAGTTGAGGAGCAGTTATATAACGTAGGGTAATTAGCTTTGCCATGCATTTAACTTGATCAAGGGCGTGACCATCCATCATATTTCTGGGTCTAGAGACGAAATTAAATAGGACGTGCACACCAGGGGCAGGAATTTTGGGGTGTTTAATATTTCTGACTGGGACAGGCTTGCCAGGGCACATTGTCACCCCTAAGTACAAAAGCAGTTACCTCATTTTCCACCCTGACCCAAATGCCAGCCACATCCTCATTCCTGTTTTCCTTCTTGTCTAACTGTTATGACAAATCTCTCTCTCTCTCTCTCAGTTGGGTGAGCCCTGTGGGTTGCCCTTGAAAATGTTTTTATTTTGACAGCAAATTCAGTCACTGCCTAGCCTGGAGGGACTTTTTTAGTTAGTCTGGTAAGGTTTTTGCAATCTGCCCTGGAGGAGGCTATCTCCACCCCAAGTGTCTGTTGAATGGCGTTTTATGAAAGTCATTGTTCTAAGTCCTGTGATTGACAATGTTCAATGTGATTGAAGACTTGTCAGCATCCCGACAGAGCTAACATCTAACTGATTCACTGAGGGATGCCCAGGTCCTTAAAGTTCCAAGACCACTAGGAGCATTCAAGAGCTGCAGATCGTGCCATGTCTCAAAAAGGAAAAAAAAAAAAAAAAAGATTTCTTTGAAAGCCACGTTGTAATGGTTGGAAATGGGGCTGCTGTTGGTTCCACGCAGCTCATCCTGGGACAACAAATTTAGAATCTTTTGTTCAGCTCCAAGATTTTGGGGAAGTGCAATCCAAGAGTTTCTTTACTTAGTTATTCAATCCCAGAATGCATTGTTGGAAAATGGTAGTTGGGAATGAAAAGTATAGAGAGAGGGATGAGAAAGGAAAAGTGAACCCACTGTGACCGACTTGGAGACACCCTTTCTTCCCTCTGAAGGGAACAGGGACGTGGCCCTGAGTGGGCTGGCCTTTGGGTGCTGTCACTCTAATCTGGCCAATGGAGGCAGCCACTTCCTATGATGCTCACCCTGCCTCTTGGGAGCTGAGACCTTTTCCCACTGGGACCTGTTCTCTTTGTCTAATTTAACTTTGAAGCTCGCTAGTGGAATGGGGAAGATGGTGTGAGGAAATCACTGTTCTGGCATTTTTTAACTTCCAGGGCTTGGAGGCTGAGCATGAGAGCTTTGTGTTGCCTCAGCCCGTTGAGGGCAGAGGGTGGCTTCCGCTCAGCTGTCTGGGCATCAGATGACTAGCATCAGCTTGCTTTCTGGGACCAAGAATGCCCCGCATTAAGTGAGGGCCATGTATTGAAGACTAAGCTCTCCATCTCCAAGGTAGTTTAGCTGCCACAGGCCACAGGAATATCAGCATAGTTCCCAAGGAAGGGTCTTTCTGGAGAGGCCATGCTCTTTCTGGCCCAATTCATCTGCTCATCCCTTTTTTAAGAAAAACATTCATAGGCTTCTAATTCAGGCAGGCCCGAGAGCATAGGAGCCAGGAAAAGCTGGTTCAGCAGGTGGTGTGGGTTGGGCTGGACCACAAAGCACACCTGAGCCTGGGCAAGTATCTGGACTTTCTTACACAAGGATAAATCAGTTCTACTGCAAGCAGATTATAATCTGGACAAGTAAGTCTTGGTCTCTGAAACCCACAGCTTGCAAAGGATTAGGGTGGGATGAGAAGGTGAAAAGGGCAGGTAAGGGCAAAGACATGGCAGACAATGGGAGATGCCCCCTCACTCAGAGAGGGTGCAGTGTGGAGGTGGGAAGCTCTGGGTGCAGTCAGGTCCTTCCACTCGTGATTTATGGAGTCCTGTGATGGTCCGAGGTGGGCTGACTGCTGGGAGGTAATTTTACAAGAGGAGAACAAGAAAGACCATCCATCAAAGAGAAGCGTGAAGTCACCATTGTACGAACTTTTTAGATCACTAAAGATGTGACAGTTCAATTCTACTACTTTACATCTGGGGAAACTGAGGCTCACAGAGAGAGAGTCAACTCAGGAGTCATGGCAGCTAGGGCTGAAACAGCTTGACTTATAATCCACCTGTCTTTTCAGCGGAAATTACTTCCATGGGGAGAGTAAGAGAGAAAACAGTGGCCCAAATGTGTCAGAAACTTTGAGTGGCATTAAGAAGAAAACCCTAGGCTGTCAGGCCCAGCAGCCGAGTGACAAGAGGGCAGTTTCCTCTCCCTCCTGAAAGCCCCTCTGCTTTCCTGGGTGTGCCGTCCTTCAGCCCCCTCCTCCCACCCCTCAGTCCTGGCTTCTGGGTTCCTTTCTGAGGATGCCTCTTTACCTGGCTAGACCCAAGCTTTCTCAGAATCTCCTGTTTAAATTCGTCATGTGACTCACATGAGGAAACAATGACTGTATTTCCCAAAGAAAATATGGAAGCAGTTTACACTCAGATCAAAACCACAGAAAGGAATCATATATATATATTATTAAATCATAAACACATAGATCATGTATACATTAATGCACTTGTGGGGTACAATGTGCTGATTTCATATAGAATTAGGAACGCTTACATCACACTGGTTAATATATACCTCATCTCGTTTACTTAATAATTGAGTTGAGACATTTATCCTCTATATTAATAGATCCAACATGTACCCTTGCATTATGCGCCATACATGTGATCCCACCATTCACCCTCCCTCGATCTAAAAGGAATCTTTTGATCCCAGAATAATTGCTTTAGATAGCAGCTGTGGAACACGAGAGGAAAACGTAGGTTTTTACAACTTGGGTCCCAAACAAGGAAGCCTCCTAAGGTGGCCACAGCTTGCATCGGGGACCCCAGAGCTGGCGTGGTTCCTTCTCTGTGGGTCTGGTTGCACACCTAGAAATGCAACATGTCCCAGATGAGGCAAGGGGGACAGCTGAGGCCATTATGCAGATGACCCAAAGGGCAGCCACTGCTTTACACATTCACCACAAGCGGGAACGAGATGTCTGAACAAGAGCCTCATTCTCGGCTTTGCCAGTGGGGCCCTCACCTCCCGCCATTTGGATGTTGGGATACGTCATGGCAGGGCCAGTATTTCCGGTGGGAAGAAAACTACTGTCCAGACTCTGAGGAGGAAGCATCAACAGCTCAATGAAAAAGAGGCGGTATCTTTTTTATTTCTGGAGCCAAACCTTGATCTAAAATGGGAAGGCTTTGCCTCTCAGGCAGCCAGACTTAATTGCTGAACAAAGCTCTCTTCTTGTGGGGAAGAAGGATGAAGACTCCGACAATTAGCCCCTCTAAAACGCAGGCCTGTAAAAACAATTGGGAGGAAATAGGCAGTGACATCCATCCGCCCACTGCTTTTTGGCTAAGCCCCAACCAAGGCCAAATAGAGGAAAACACATCCCCTTAGTTCAAGAGTTCAGCTCCCCCTTCATTAAGGGAAAAGCGGGCTTTCCTTCCTCCATTGTGTACATGAAAAACTCAGACTCAGAGGTCAAGACTTGGGGAGGTTAAAAAATTTGCGCCAGACCACACAGGTGGTCATGGGGCTTTGCCACTTAGCTGGAGCCACCTTGATTAGAGAGAGGCCAGTGAGTTTCCAGAAAGGTAGGAACCCCCTGCAGCAGGGAGTCTGTCAGATGGGGAAAACTGACCTTTTATTTCTTTTCTACTGAGGTCATTTCCTAGGAAATGTATTCACTTACAGTTTTCTTGGGCCCAGAGAAAGCCTTCATTTTTTGTGGCTTGGAAACGTTTTGTTCTCTCTCCTTTATTAAAAGTGTTATACGTGTGGTTCTGACAAATGGATTTCTCAAACAATGCAAGGAAAACACACAATCTGTTTAAAAAATAGGCAAAAGACTTCAGGAGACATTTCTCGAAAGAAGACATACAAATGGCCTACAAATCAATCCATCTATCATCTATATCTATCATCTATCTATCTATCTATCATTATCTATACTGCTCACCCTCAAAAGCAGCACGGCCAGTGCTATGGGAGAGACAAAGGTGACCTAGAAGTAGCTTGAGCCCACAGGGCTAAAATGGCTGTAAATTAAATAGCGTAGCACCTAAAATGTAAGAGAGGCTGCAAAGTCAAGTGTCACCAGGTGGGTTCTTTGGGAGGGGCCCAGGCCCTGAAGGCTCCTCCCTCCTGAGGGGACTGGTTCCTCCTACAGGGCCTGGGGGAGGGGATGGGCTCTCTCTCCTCTCCCGCCTTCTGCTCCGGGGGGGCCCAGCGGCTGCTGCCTTGATCGTGGACTTCCCAACTTCCAGAAATATAAGAAAATTAATTTCCATTCCGTTTCAATTTTGGAATACAGGAATTTTCTTGTGGCGGTGCAACCAGAGTCAGACAGAATGGCACCTGGGGTTTGAACTACAACAGCGAGTCAACGTTGGCTTCGCACCAGAAATCATATAGTAACCTTTCAAAGGTGCTGAGGTCTGAGCCAGCCTCACCCACGGAAGTTCTGTTTTAATTGATCTGCATGTCCCTGTGCCCCTGTCCCTGTAGTTATTTTTAGAAGTTTTTTAGGCGGTTCAAATACATAGCCAAGGTTGAGAACCATTGAACTAGAATAACCTAAATATCTTTTCCAGCTCAAATTGATTTTCTAAGTTGAAATCAATGCAAATAGACCTTGGATGTCCAGAGGGCAGGGAAGGGTGGAGAAAGCAGTTGATTTATTCGTTTCATCTCTGTTATTCTGTGCAAAGTCTGTGGTTCTCCCACCCTCTGGGGCAGACCCAGTCATCCACCTGTCCGCTCTGTCCTGGCTCAGCTATGGCCTCCAGGAAAAAGTGCCTGGGGGGAGCCCTTGTTGTCTCTGGAGTTCTTTGGACCCACAGGTTTCCCATTAGCTTTCCGGGAAGTTTGTATTTGTTAGCTGGTCCAGTTTTATCTTCCACAGCGGGCGTGCTGGTCTGTTACAACCTTTTATATTCCTGTCGGAAGCAGAACTGTCCTTTGTCAGTGCAGAAACCCTGCAAGGGCGGGAATGAGAGTCAGTGTGTGGGGAAGGGGAATCTGGTGGCAAAAGCAGGAAGAATTAAAGTTAAGAGAGCCGAGTTACGTGCGGAGAAGGGAGGACTGCCAGAACGGGGTGGAAAGAGAGATTCTGTGAGAGAATCAGATTGTCAGACAGATTCAGATCCACATCTGTCTGAGCCCAAAGCCTGGCCCCTCAGTCTCCTGTCTGTGTAGCTGGCTATAAGAACCTGCTGCCCCTGCAGAATGGCCAGGACAGAAGTAGAACTCTGGCTTCAGTCAGTATCCCGTGTCCTCATGGGACACACTCAGCTTTTGGGACTCCCTCATTCGGCTCTGTTTTGTCTGAGAATGGCAGAGATGGTTCAGAAAACTCCTGCCAAACTTGTGTATAATTGGTAACGGATACCAAGGACTTTCTGTGTGACTATTTTCTTTCAGCATACTTTGTGGTTAACAATCGTGTACACTTTCTGATTGTAATGGGATAGGCACGTAAGTGTTTCATTTTACAAAGTTCATCTCTTTCCATTCATTGATGTGGCTTCTAGAAATCTGTCTGGGCAGATTTGGTATACATGAGGACGAAGGCTCGTATAGAACGCCATTTGTCATCTGGACAAACTTAGAAATGATCGAGATGTCTTACATGAAGGAAATACGTATGAGGTTTGACAATGAAGTTCATGAACGTGTCTTGGAAGAATTGTTACACACCTCTTTGCTGAATATCAGTGACCGATGGTCAAAAGGAACTCTTCAAAGGTGACCAAAGTGATATTCAGCAATGGGATATGTAGCACTGTCTAGGGTGAGTCTGCAGACTTAATTACCAGGCCTCTTGTATGTAATATGCATAAACAGAATGTCCATAAAGTTCATGTGCAATTTAAAATAGGGTGCAATGAACACCCTATGTATAACCACATATGCCATCGTAAAACTACCCAAAGCCACTCAAATGGCTATTGATGTGGAACTGATTCTAAAAGTGTAGTATGATCACACTATAGATAATGAAAATGATGAAACAGCATATATGCCCAGATTTCAAAATACCTCTGGTATTTACTGATGTATTTTATGATGCCATTTATTTCTCTCTGTCTGTATGTGTCAATGCATGGCGCAGACCAGCAAGTTACATATGCTGCTCTTAACAGAGGTAAAGGTCACCCATAAAGTCACCAGACATAGGGAAAATGGGAAATTGTAGACAAATGTACCTTTATTTACAAAATATTCATCACAAAACTTTACGAAGAGGTGGCTGACAGGCGTGGAATACACCCTGTGGTTTTGGCCAAGTAGGGGAGGGTGGCTGGTAAGGTATGGCCTTTGTGTTTTTTGTTTAACTTCCTATTCAGCTCCTTTTCCATGAGAACTTTTACATCTACTACCTATGTAATTAAAAATCAAAAGCTTCACTGTTCCTTGTAAAAGGCTTGATTTTTAGTTCTCTTTCTATGTAGCTTCTCTTAAAACATCACTGCCTATACTGAAGGACAGAGAAAAACTTACTTTTTTTTTTTTTTTCTAGAAAACTAAAGTCGTCTCCTGAAATTTAACCGGTTGGGCAATTGCTTTGGGGTAAACTAGCTACTGGGCTAGCTACAAGGTCGATGGCCATGGGGAGGGGAGCGGCACCCTGAGGGTGCTGTGTCTGTTGCAGCCTGTCAGGCAGCCAGCTGTGAGCTGTGCTCTGGAGACTGAGTTCGAGCTCAGGGCTGTCTCTGTCCACCTCCGCCACACGGGCGTAGAGGAGAGAGGACAAGGGGTGGTGCTGCTTAGAGATCAGAGGAGAGCATAGTCTCTAGACACCTGCACTGTGGGGTGACAGGTTTCCCCAGGGATGATGGCCCCAGGCCTTTTAGACACGTGCTTTTGGGTGGCACACTGTTTCTCTTCACCCCCATCTGCATGTCCACTCGAGCCATCCGTGCTGTGCCTCTTCTTGTTGCTGGAAGGGACCCTTGGGCTACCAGGCACACCCTGTGAAGGTCGGGGCAGTGCCTGGATGCCCAGAGAGGTGGCCCTGGCATCCAGAACGGAGCTGGGGTGATGGCACCGAGCATCTTGGTGCAAGCACCAGGCCTTCCTCTCCTGGCTCTGTTGTGAGTGGCTCCTAATGACACTCGGACAAGAGAAACCACATCACTCCAAGCTCAAGGTGAGGACTCCTGGAGGAGCACTCCTGGTTCTGTGGTCATTTGGGACGTTCCTGGGTGGTGTCACTCGTGTAAAATACA
>CAUYQV010028478.1:0-12317 GCA_963574575.1 Galagoides demidoff | reverse complement strand
TTTCTTTTCTTGTTGGGTCTTTTCCTGGTTTGGGTATCAAGGTGATGTTTGCTTCATAGAATGTGTTGGGTAGTATTCCATCTTTTTCTATATTTTGGAAAAGGTTGAGTAGTATAGGTACTAGTTTCTCTTTAAAGGTTTGGTAGAATTCTCATGTGAAGCCATCTGGTCCTGGGCTTTTCTTTTTAGGGAGACTTTGCATAGTTGATGCTAATTCAGAACTTGATATAGGTCTATTCAACATTTCCACTTTGTTCTGGCTGAGTCTTGGGAGGTGAGGCACAAAGCTTTTCCAGGCTGCCTTCTAACAAGATCATGAGCAAAGCAGCCTGATAAGTTCTGGCCTGTTCTTCCTCCAGCAGGGAACACACGCCATAATTCCATGCCTGAGGCCAGAACTTCAAGGACCATATTCCTGTGCTGATTTTAGGATTATTTTCCTTCCACAGACCTCTGGCCAACTGTGGCGTGCTTCCTCCAACTCCCTGCCTGCAGGAGAGGAGTTAACTCTCTAGAGTGAAGAGGGTTTGGGGGCTGGTGGAGGCGAGTGGGGTAGCAGACAGTGGGGTGAGGGTGGAGGTGCCCTTTTCCACTTGATTTCCCCCTCCACACGCAGAGGTTTTCATCCCCCTCTTTTGCTTTAGCAGTCTTTCTATCAGTCTTTCTTTGTCAATAAACTCTTTCCTGTCACTGACCTCATGGTTCCTGGTTTCATTCTTTGAACCCAAGAGCAAAAGAACCTGACACAGAGAAATTCTGGAAACATCATCACCATCGTCCTCAGCAGCCTGCCTCTTCTACTCATGAATGTGCTTCCGTCTGTGAGTGTCGTGAGTGGCCAGTGATCTTCCTCAACCTCCACATCCAAGTTTCTTTATTCAAGCATCAGGAAAAAAGGAGGCACTGAGGTTGATTAAACCCCTTTAAGACTTCTAAAAATACTACCTCATTAAGTGAGCAAAATAGCTTCAGGTTTTCTTCCATAGGAAAATCGTAAAAGTGGAAAGAGAGGAAATGAAAAATAAGGATAGGTGTATGCAGAGCCCAGTGAGAGAAAAGAAATGTAAGGTGAATATGTGAAAAAAAAATACAAGAAAGTACAGGAAGAGTGGTAAGCACAGTTGTTAGTGGGGAAAGCAAAGCAAGCTTAGGGAAATAGTCACTGGGTTATAAAAAAGGAAAGGAAAAGACATGCCAACAAGTGGGAAAGGAAAAAGGGAGATGGGTGTGGAAAGGAAAGGTGGCCGTTTTGCTGTTAGGAATGGGACTGATAGTTTAGATAGATCCTCCTACTTCATCTATTGCTTAAAAGAAGGATTTGTAAAAATCTTTTAAGGGTTGTTGCCAGAGTAGCTCTCAGAAATTAAGAAGAGACTGTATTTTTAAAAATCTGCAGTTGTTGGTAGTGGCGGTAATCTTGGTAATTTTTGGACTGAATGCTGGTCATGCTATCGTATTTCGAGGTAGCTGTCAGCATCCTTGGTTCTTGGTGTGTTCGTGGCCAAGGAATGACCAGACCTACCAAAGTCAGACAGCTGCGAAACTAAGTCTATTGAAGAAGAGAATGATAGATTTACAGAGCAAGATACATTGGACATAGGTAGCCAGTGGGCCTCTATTGTTATGACAGAAAGGTAGAGAGGCCTGGGTTATGGCCAGAGGTTCTGTGTTATACTGCCTGGGCACCTAGTGGTTCAGAGGTCAGCCTGGTCACTAGAGTCTCACTGCATCTTCAGACCTCCCCTGAGCTTCTCTGAGAGCCCATGGGGGTGGGGGTGGGGGTCGCAATGTAGATTTAAGCTAATGACATGATAATTAGTCTTAAGGCTGTTCTTGATCAATGTCAAGACTCTGTTATACTTGTTGGTAGACTCATGGGCTAGAAATTTTTCTGCATCCTTTCGCAGTTGGCTTGCTAAGTTCTGACTGGTAGATTGGTAGGGTGGTCCCTCCTCCCCAGGCGTGAGCAATCACAGGCAGGATTAAGGTGACATGACACAGAGATGGGGGCCTAGGGGCCCTGGCCTTGTGCTCCTTCCCTAGGAGAACAAATTTCTAGCTCTCTACCTGACAGTGATTTGTAATACAGCTTACTTGGCTTAAAATCATCTCAACTCACATATCAAAATGGACAAAAGTGAACCTTTAGACATATAACCACTTTATTTTCTGGACCTATTGTATTTGTAGTATTGTAGCCATTAGCCACATCATGTGGCTATTTACATTTAAATTAATTAAAAGTAAATAAATTCTGAGATTGAATTCCTTAGTTTTACTGCATGCTCAGAGCTACTGTGGGTAAAGTTCCTATTTTGACAGTGCGGAGATTGAACATTTCCATCAGCCCAGGCCATTCTGTTTGGCAAATTTAGACTATAAGACATATAAGTAGGAGCTCTTAAGCTTTTATATGATGTTAAGTGGACGAATATTTTGCTTTCATGATTAGAATAAAATGTTCATATTTTTATTTTAAGTATACAATTTGCTGTGCCAGTGGGGAAAAAGCAGAATTATTTATTAACTGATGTGTCCCAGTTGCAAAAAATTTGTTGACAGAATGGGAAACAATTCTTTTTCTCCCTGTTTTAAGAATTCATTTTTTTTTCTAGGTGGCTTTCTTAGATTCCTAAGACTCAGTGAATGGAGTGTGAATATGCGGACATGTATCCCCAGGACTCCTTTGTTTTTAATTTCCAGGAGATTCCAGGCACAGGAAAGACAAATCTGTATTTTATCTTGTAATGAATTTGAAGGTCATTGTGCAACCTTCATGATCAGTGAAATGTTTTCTATAATTACATATTCAGAGATTTTACATATTCCAGCATCATGTTCTCCTGTTTTGAGTAATGATAAGCTTTCCCCAAGATGTATGATTCCAAGGGTCTTTTCCAGAACTGTGAACCATCATTTTGGAGAAGGGCCCTGGGAGTTGTCATTTTTAATCAGTACCCCAGGTCCTCATTCTTTTTTTTTTTTTTAAGTTCCTCTTTACTAATAAACTCCTGGTGATTCTTACTAGGCAAGTTTGCTGAACCACTCTGACCATTGACTTATTAAAGATTACCTTTGGCTCATGACTACTGATAGACATTAAATTTGCTTCTCTTGAGTAGAACTCAGCACTGGTGTGACAGTGGAATATATTTCCACTTTTTTGAGTAATCTGAATTCTGACTTTTTTTTATATCTGATGGAGGAAAGTACTATTGAATTTTGAATTATTTATTGAATGATTAAACAGTATTTTCCCCTCTAAACCATCGTCAAGCATTTATTAAGTCAAAGAAAATGTTCTTGATTAGTAAAATTATTCACTCATCGATAGGGCGTGTGTGTGTTCATGCACAGAGCTGCAGAACAAGTTCATGTAAGCTCTTTTAAGTAAGGAGAGCCATAATTAAGGATCCTACCAAGATGAAAGTCAGAAGGCAGTTGCTGACATTATAGTTACTTGGGTATTATAAATATTCAACCTTGTGAAGCAAATACATTTTGTTGGAAGAATGAATGGCTACTATTCCATATTTGGGTTTTTTTTTTTCCAAGTCCCATTCAATTCGTTTTACTCTTTTAATTAAGGCTCCCTAGAGATGCATGTTAAAAAGTAGTTTAAAAGCTCTTTTAAGTAAATACAACAACTTATTGAAAACAAAGCATTGTGTTATAGTTTAATTAATAGAGCTTTTTCTTTCTTGGTGTGTTGATGGAATTTCTGTCTGCAGTAGGTTCTTAGTCTGGAGATTCGAAGAATGGACCCAGGAACCACAGAGATCAGTGATTAAGATGGGATTTATTAGCTCAAAAGTAATATAGAAGGAATGAATGAAAGGCACTAGAGCCTCTGGCAGAGGGAGAGAGTCCCAAGTGGGAATTCTGTCTAGAGGCTATATGCTGTTTTGTAAATAGGAAGATCTTGAGAATTATATCTGGCCAAGACATGGCACACTGCAATGTTGATTAATGAGTGAATGAGTGTATTAGGAAATGCATGTAGTCCTTCCAGCTCCAAGCAAAAGTGGCAGGAGTCCACTCCAGAGGAGGCCCAAATCACATGAAATTCCTGAAAAACTGCTTTTCTCCTGTCTTGCTCATATTCAGAGAATGCAGATTGGAGAAAAAAAGGCTATTTGCTTAGGCCTGGACAGTGGGGGCCCTTGTGCAACCTTGAATGGGGAGAACCCGGTATCAGTGGTCTATATAACAATGATATGTCTTTCTGTGTATGACATCTTAAGGCTAATTGAGGTGTATTATACTTTTGATCTTAGTAACTGTAGTTGACCATGTGAACAGCGTGTAATATCTAGGGGAACAAAGTGCACTGATTATGGCATGACATGAGATGGGTTTGAGTCCCAGTTCTGCCCTATCTGAAGGGTGTTACCTACTGCACTGTCAATGTTTTGAACCTTGAACTTTAGCTGCTAAATATGGTAATAAGTGTAATTTAGTAATTCCCAAGTAAAACTGGACATTATCATTACCTTAATGAATGAAGAATACCCACACTACAAGCCTGGGAATTTTGATATGTATGTGGTCTTTATTATTATTATTTTAATGTTGTTTTTAAAATTGAGATAAAATTTCCGTACAATGAATGGACATAGTAAGTGTGCAGTTGGTTGAGTTTTTGTAAATTATATATGCACATTGACTGCCACTGTAGTCAAGATACAGGATCTTTTAATTAATCTAGAAGACCCCTTCCTGTCTCCTCTGTCAATTCCTATCTCACCAGTAGGTAACCACTGTGTTGGTTCCTGTCACCATAGGATAGTTTCAGTGTTCTCCAACTTCCTGTGCATGGAGTCATACAGAACGTACTTGCTGCGTCTGCCTCCTTTTGCTCAAAGTAGGGATTCTGAGAATTGTCCGTGTTTGCTAGTTTTCTCCCTCCATTCCCTATCTTCATTCTTAAATAGTGGTCCATTAATTGAATGTACCATGCTTTTGAACCGTCTCTTCTGTTTATGAGTTGTATTTGATAATGACATTTTTTGCCTTTATTAATAAAGCTGCCGTGAAACTCCTGTACAAATCTTATTGTGAGGGGTGGGGGCGGGGGGAAGGTAATCGTGTGAGGTGATCTATTAGTTAGCCTGATTGTGGTAATCATTTCAGTGTATACATGTATCAAAACATGGCGTTATACCCTTAAACAGATACATATCTGTTATCAGACCTCCATAAAGTTGGAAAAAATATTTTTGTAGACGTATGATTTTATTTATGGCAGGTAAATACCATAGAGTAATTGTATGTTTACCATTGTGAGAATTTGCTAACAGGTTTTCCAAGTGGCTGAACAATTTTGTAATTCTACCAGGAACTTACGAGGTCTCAGTTGCTTCACACCCTCTCTTAACATTTTCTTTGTGTCTTCTTGATTTTAAGCATTGTAGTGAATATGCCTTCTCCAAAGTTGTAAAAAATTTCTGTTTTCCTTCAGAAGTGTTATTGTTTTAGCTTTTTACATTTATATCTTTGATAACTGTGGGAGATCAGAGACCCCTGTCTCCATAAAGGCAGATTGACGCATAGGAGGAAAAGAATTCAAATTATTTTAATGTGGATAACAGGAGCCTTCTGGGTGAAAAATCAGAGATGAGAGAAATTGTCCATCTTTATGCTTAGGTTCAACAAAGCCTGGATAGCGTGTAGAAATGTGGTTGAACAAAAAGGGTGTGATCTAATGCTAAGGGGCTGAGTGGGGAACCACAGCCGGGCCTGCCTGCCTAGACTCTTCTTGGACTGTCGGGCAGGAGCTTGTCTGGAATGCAGCTCTTATGGCTTACAGTCAAATAACGAAGGTAGGTCAGATAATGTAACCTGTGAGTCCAGTTTTTACATAGAATAATTATAGGTTTTATGGCTAGCTTTGGGGAAAAGGTACTTTGGCTTTTATGACCCACCTTGGGGAAGATAGATTCTCATTTCTCTGGCTAACCTCAGGGAAGAATGGGACAGGAGAAGGTCAGAGAAAACTCCTGCTTTTAAGGCCTTCCTTGTGGGGTACTTGTTTCCTGAGCTCTGTCATCATCTTGGATTAATTTTTGTGTGTGGTGTGGCATTGAGTTGTATTTTTTTTCGATTTACCTGGCTGGTCTGATAACATTATTCTATGCTTGTTTTATACATGCAGTTTCACTCCAAGTCTCTTAAGTATTTTAGAGTTTCCCGTACCCCTTTCTACTACTCTCGTTTCATCTGTATTCTTAGCATTTTTTGTGGATCCTTGGTTTTCCATTTGATCATATTTCTGGCTTTTTTCTGGTTTCTACATCATGGAGGTCTTTGTCTTTTCATATTAATAATAAGCAGAGAAGAAGGATAGCTCAGCTACTTATGTGTGGTCAAAATTCTGCACTGGCCCTTGTCATTTAAAGGTGGCGTGAGGGTGGAGGCGGCTGGGGCATCCCTTGAGTACTAATACACTCTGCAGCTGTCTTAATTCCCTCCACACATGTTTATTTTCTTTGTGAAATGGCCCTGAGATGTTATTTGGGGGCAGATTCTTGGCTGCCCTTGTTAGACTTAGGTCAGAAAGCCGGGTGCTATAGTAAGGCTACTTTTTTTTTTTATCGTGGTGTTTTAGTTTGATTTGCTCTGCTCAGCAGCATCTTTTACGTGATTTTTCTTTCATGGTCCTGATGAGGTTAAAAAGTTTTCTTTCTCCCACCCCCAGCCCATGTAACCTCTACTTCCATCTTTGGCTTTTAACTTAAGGACGGAGAAATTTCCATCTCTTGGGTTTTTTGTTATTTCTGTTTTATAATTAATTCATATATATTTTTAAAAGTTGTGATTATATGGTATTATGTGGCCTATTTTTCCTGTTTTCCCCTCCTTTCTTTTTGTTTTCAGTTATAAAGCATGCCTTTGTTCATTTTTAATTTTTTATATTTACTTAATGTATAGTATTTACAGCATTCAGGTTGGTCGTTTTATTAGAAATGTAGAAGGGACAGAAACCCAGATTAGTGGTGTGAAACATTTAAAGGAAAAACCAATGCATAGGAAAGTCTTTTTTAAAAATTTTGGATTAATAAAGGGTAAAAATGATTGGGTTACATTGTTTGCTTTTTTTTTTTTGAGACAGAGTTGCCCTGGGGTTGAGTGCCATGGCATCATAGCTTGTAGCAACCCCAAACTTTTGGGCTCAAGCAGTTCTCTTTCCCCAGCTTTCTGAGATGTGAGCATTTTGATTTGCATTTCCTTTTCATGTGTTTACATGAAGTAGCTAGGACTACCATCCAACACCACAATGTCTGGCTCTTAGAGCTCAGGCTGGTCTTGAACTTGTGAACTCAGGCAATCCACCCCCTGGGCCTCCTAGAGTGCCAGATTACAGGCATGAGCCACGGCCCGGGCCCCATTTCCTGTTGCTCATTTCTCCTTTTTGTCTTCTTTGTTCCTTACTGTATTTTCCATAATACTTTTTCTGCTTTGAGCAACTTCTTAGTTCTGCAAGCTTGTAATCCATCTTGTCCTGTGGTTTTGCCATACTTCCAAGAGCCTTCTTTGAATGGTTTTAGTTGTCCTTAGGTTCTTCGAGTTGTACTGATATTTCTGATCATGATTATTCTTTCCTTGGTGGCCACCTTTTTCTGATGATGTTTTCTCTTCTGTTTTTCCTATATATGTCTTTTTTATAATTTAATTTTTTATTAAATCATAACTATACATTTATGAGGTACGATATGATAATTTGATGTACAATATGGAATGTCTAAATCAAACTGATTAACATAACCATCACACTTCAAAATAACTAAGAGTGTAAGTGTCTTACTACAAAAAGCAAGTCAGGCTGTAGAAATCTTTTCACCCCTTTCTTCTCTATCCCAAACTCCCTTCATTCCTCCTTTCTTTCCTTTCCCTCCTTTACCCTCTCTTTGTCAACATGTTTGACAATTCTAGATACTGTGCTGGTTCCATTTTACTGGGCTTTGAATGAATTGAGTACCCCGACTCATGACTTGAAACAGATTTAATGTGGGGGCTGGAAGAGCAGAGAGAACAGAAATTATTCCTTTAGGACATAGGTGTGCGTGTTGGCGAGTGTTTAAACCTTTATTGGTGACTGCAGGTGTTCTGGCAGCCCTAAGGCTGTTGGCCATTCATTCTTTCCACCTTTTCTTCTTTGCCCCAGGGACAGGTGTTTCCCACATTGGTTTTACATCTCAGTCCTAGCAGAGACCTCTCTCAGCATCTTCCTGTCGCCTTGCTTGAGTTTCTCTGGCTTTGGCAGCTCTTGATTTGGATGATAGATTTTTAGTTAGTTTTATCTAAGATGGGATTTCCATTTTTATTTTTCTTTCTGTTGTTGTTTTGGATGGAGAAAGGACTGAGACTTATTTCTGTTATCTTATAAGAAGGTCTTTGTCTGTTTTAAACTTTCAGTAAATTTGTTCCAGCTAACAAAAGCCTTCTTTAGAGTAACAGCATTTGGCTTAGTGTGGCTCATTCCAATCCTTCCTTTCATTGCCTGGTGGATATTTCTTCTTATTGTTAATTGTTTTCCTTGAGGACTGGATTCCATTCTCTGGAGTTTGGTTTCCCAGATGGGTTAACTATGAACAAGCAGAGCATTACTGTGCCATGAGGACTGTTTGTTTGCAGGGCACACCTTGATATTGCTTTTATTAAGAATATTGTAGGGATCAATATTTCCATCCCAGTTCATTTCTTTGGGCTATATTGTACTTCTTTGTGCATTTATGAGGTTGTATATTTTATGAATTATTAAAGCAAGCTCAAATGCATCTTTTAAAAGGATAGGCATAAGATTTACTTGCCTGTCATTCTTTCTGGAGGCACCAGTTTCCTGATGTTGCTTTTTAAGTTTCAAGAAGCAAAAGTATAATTTTTGAAAGTGCCTAGTTGTATACTTCAGTGGGGGGAATGTTAGCTATTTTATTTCTATCATTAAATACCAAAAGTTATTTTTAAATGCACTATAGCCAACGCAAAGTGGGAAGGGGAGGAAAAAACCGCTACCTGGGAGTTAGTGAGAATGACCAACAGCTTGTGCTGCCATGGAGTACTGATAATTGTTTCAGATTTACAAACACAACAATGAAACTCGTTTTGCATAATGAAATATTTATTTTTATCCATCACGCTTGCAAGCTGCTCTCCATTCATCATGTTTACAAACAGCAGCCACAATATTTCTTTAACATGAGCCAATTGTAATTTCCAGCTGTTGAAATTAACTGCTTTTAAAGTCTTGTTAAAAACCAGCATCGAACAGCAAACCTCCACATAATCTTCTTTTTAACTCTTTTTACTTTTTCTTTACTTTTTTCTTAATTTTATTTCCACTCATAAACAAATGTTTTTCAGTGACTCCTGCTATCTGAGATAGGACTAGAATAAATAACAGACATTCTTGTCTTTATGTAATTTACTGCATTATTCACCAGGAGATTTAGTCCAATGTCTAATTTTTGCATCCCTTTTATCTTACAGTTAAAAAAAAAAACATAAAGCAAAAAGTCAAAAAGCCTATATACTCTATGACAAAGAAAACCTAGCTATAAAGTTCTATATTTTTTAATTGTTGAAATATGAAGATCTGACTCTTCTCCTGTAGATTTGAGTCAAGACTTGTACAGAAGCCTAGAAGTTTGTAAGAGCGATTCTTCAGCTTCTTCCTTTGGGGCACTCTAGGTTCATATATGCAGTGGTTGTTATCTGCATATCTTCTTATCCTTTAGATTTGGTAATTCTGATAAGATATAGATAATAACATGAAGTAGACAAATGGTTAAAAATCAATTTTTTTAAATTAAATGTTTCAGTTGTCTGAGTTGCTTCTTTTATGCAAGAAATAAGATAAAAAGATGATTATTGCACTTGTTTGTGCAGGGTTGCAGGGCGTTGTACTAGTAACTAGCCTGGGTTGGACTGATCTAGCTGGTTTTGTAATCTCTCACTTCTCGGCTCTCTTTGCCCAGAATGATTTTATTCTCTTCCTGTTTTCCCACTTTGCTAACTCATATTTTTAAAGTGATAATAAAACTTACTCTTACTTTTATTATTTGTGGTCTCAACTTCAGTGGTTTGCTTTCTTTTGTGCTCAGTGCTGAACTGCTCTGTTCTTTCTGCACACCCCATAGAACTTTATACTTACACCAGTTTAGGAGTCATCTTGCTGTCTTATTATACGTGTCAGTCAGACGTTCTTGACCAGAGCAGCTTAATAAAACATAAGGTGAGCCACATACATAAATTTAAATATTGTTATAACAACATTAAAAAGCATAAAGGAAGAACTAATTTTAATATTGTCTTATCTAACCCAGAAAGAAAAACAGAAAATTATTTCAACGTATAACCAGTATAAAATTATTATTATTTTTAGATCTCATTCTCTTCCCCAGGCTGGAGTGCTGTGGTGACATCATAGCTCATGGCAGCCTTAAATTCTTGGGTTCAAGGACTCTTCCTGAGTCTTGAGCTACCCAAGTATCAGGGACTAAAGGGGCATACCACCAATGCCTGGATAATTTTTAAATTTTTTATAGAGATGGGGTTTTGCTGTGTTACCCAAATTGTCTTGAAATTCTGGGTTCAAGTCTGTGGTCTCAGCTTCCCAAAGTGCTAAGATTATAGGTATGGCTGCTGTGCTCAGCCTAAAATTATCGATAGTCTGCTTTATATTCTTTTTGTACTAAGTTTTCAAAATCCAGTGTGTTTTATATTTATACACATATCAGTTAAGAGTAGCTGCATTTCAGATGCTCAGTACCACACACGGATAGTGCCTACCACGTTGTGCGTCATTCCAGGCCATGGACTCCCGGAGTGCTGGAACCGTGTCTTATTTTTGGTGCACTTTGGCTACAGTTGCTGCTCCTTCTTCTAATGAATGAACAAATGAATGAATGAATGCATAAAATATATGGGGAGGGTTGTTATGTTGACGGATACCAACAGCTAAGAATATTAGAACCTCTGTCAAGACAGCTAAGGCATGTTGACTGAAAAGAGGGCTCTGAGACTGAAGGTTTCTGTACATTACAGGAAGGACAGGGGACAAGCTTTGAAGACATAAGCTGCCAAGGACTTAGTGTAGGGTACAGGCAGGAGAGGAAGTCCAGAGGTGGCCAGCCTCTAGCCAGGGTCTACTCTCCAGCTGTCACGTTCTCATCTAGACCTTTTGACAATCAAGAGCCTTCGTGTTGGTGGACTAAGCAACTTGCATCACAGCAGTCATAGTCAAATCCAAAGTCAAGTCCTGTGTGTATCTATTCAATACTAATAGAGACCAGTGTGTCTAATTCAGTTTGCTGCTTAAAAAATAAAATTTCGCTTGGTGTAAATTAGTACAGTCATGGCCAATAGCAATTTGGCATTATGTGGAAATGTTAATTAATAATGTGCATGTTCTATAACCCAGTGATTATCCATTTAGATATAGTCATGTGCTGCTTAATGACAGTGATACAGTCTGAGAAATGCATATGAGGTGATTTTTGTCCTTGTGTGAACATCATGGAGTGCTCTTACCCAGCCCTGCGTGGGACAGCCTTCTACACACCCAGGCTGTTGGTATAGCCGCTTGCTCCTAGGTTACACACCTGTACAGCATGTTACTGTACTGAACACTGCAGGCAATTGTAATACGTTGGTAGTATTTGTGTATCTAAACGTGTCTAAACATAGGAAAGATACAGCAAACAATAAGGTATAAGGAGTAAAAGACCAAAAAAAAAAAAGTGTACCTATACAGGGTACTTACCGTGAATGGAGCTTGCTGGAGCGGAGTTGCTCTGGGTGGCTGAGTGGCGAGTGGGGGTGAAGGCTAGAACGTGGTTGCACATGCCTGTAGGCTTTATAAACACCATGCACTTAGACTACAGTGAACTTGTAAAAAAAAGTGTCTTTAATCATTAAACTTACCTTGCTAAGTATTTTTGACTTCACAAACTTTTTAGTTTTTGAAACTTTTTAACTCTTTTCTAATAACCCTTAGTTTACAACACAAACATGTTGTACGGAATATTTTCCTTATATCCTTGTTCTGTAAACTCTTTCTACTTAAAAGACTTATTTTAATTTTTTTTTTTTTTTTTTGAGACGGAGCGTCAAGCTATCCCCCTGGGTAGAGTGCCATGGCATCACAGCTCATAACAACCTCCAACTCCCGGGCTCCAGCGAGTCTCTTGCCTCTGCCTCCCAAGTAACTGGGACCACAGGCGCCCGCCACAACGCCCGGCCATTTTTTGGTTGCAGCCATCATTGTTGTTTGGCGGGCCCGGGCTGGGGATTTGAACCCACCACCTTAGGTGTACATG